>JABASI010001989.1:0-21700 GCA_019776505.1 Tomocerus nigrus
TTATTATTTCTGATGATAATCCACAATGCAAATAATCCTAGTGATGAATACCTCTATAGTCATTTCCATATTTCGTTATTATAGGTACAAGAGTGCTAAGTAATACTATAGATATCTTGACGTCACAGTGTTCAGCTAAAATTTGAGCCAAGGTACTATTCCAATCCTCCAGAAATTCCAGCAGTTTCCTATTGAATCATATGCACAATACATTAAACAGCTACTTAGTGCGTTGCACCAATTACCCAATTTAATTATATAAAGAATTTTAGGACTATTTTGGGGCTAAATTATACTATATAATATTATATGAAAATGCAATGTTTGATGAAGCTTGCAATAGTAAACTAGAATAATGACATCTATAATTAGTTCATGCATTATGTTTAGTGAATACCAAAGATGCCTAAGTACGTGCTTTGTTCGTCAAGTACTTCTGCAGTTTTTGCCACATCGAGTGGAATGAAGAGTAGCAACTAACAACTAAGCTACAATCAGTGAAATAAGGTCATAAAAATTTAAACGTGACAAATTGGTAGGTATATGCACCATGATCATGTAACGTGGTTATTATATACTTGATAGTAGAATTCATGGAACGTCGTGGAACTACATAAATAAAGTAGCACTCTTATTAAAGTTTTTCATCGTTATTTTTTAAAGTGTGGGCGAAGAGAAATAAGTTTCATATCTGTGTCAGTTAACATCATGGCCATGGATATCAGAGTGCGACGAGAATATGTATTTCTGAGTATTCAGAAATTCTGATCAATATTTTCATCATACCTTCTTTAATATTTTATTTCTAGTAGTGTAGCTCTATTTTAGACTTGAAAGGTCAGTTATTACTCTGATGTTGGTCAAACTTTATGTTTTAAGGGATAGTGCATATCAGTGCCAAATGCCAGTATAATATTTTAGCGGGAAATAGATGGAAAATAGATAGACATTTTTTATGAAGCAAATTCCATTTGATCCAATTTAGGAAGACAGTTTATTTGAGTTTATATCATGATAGCGCTAACATGAGATTCATGCTCTACATGAATATTGTCCCTGATGCACTTTTATGTACATTTTCTGTATGCGGTAAATGCAATTTTAAGCGTTTTCGACACAATCTGTTGGGATATTTTGTAAAAGCAAATAGGAAATTACATTTTGAATAAAAATTCGAAAAAGTGGGCTGGTATTGGCATTTGGCTGTTCTCAATTCCACGTCCTCAGCACATACTTTTCATGCAAGTTCATACCCACAGACAATTCTTGTTAGTTCCATTTCCATTTATCTGAAAGGGGGTTATAGAAGCTACATGCTCTTATATTACATTAGCTACGACTATTATAGTAGTACACGACTCGGAGGACTAGTACTATGTACAGCATACAAGGATGTGTTACATGTCGTGAAATCCATGTCGGTATGTATCTTAAAATTCTGCTCAACTTCTCACTAAACTAAAGCAAGTCAAGAAAGCTTTGATCGAGAAGTCTAGTAGCATTAGCCTCCTACAATGTACTTTTATAACTTAGATTTACAATTTGCAAATGCCAAATTACCTTTCCCCTATCCTGCATACCAATAACTTTCTCCAATCCAACGAAGGCAATCGACTTTTCTCTTTTGCTCACGGAGTTCAGTTCAAGCCCCGTGCCCCATAAAAACTTCAAGCTCAAATTCATTTAAGAGTACACTTTATGTATTACTTCGCAACAGTACTCTAATGTCTAATGGTGGGGACTACTACTACTACTACAGAGGGCTACTAAAAGCACATGTAACTATTCCTTCGATACTTTCACACTCTATCACCCTGATCTTCACAATGACAACATAAACTTTTAGGTGTACAAAGATTCGTGTCTCGTGCCTGCCTGCGTGCGTAGCATTCTCTTCCTTCCTTCCTACTCTGAAAATATTCTGAATCTACTAATGCCATTCCCATAGTTTACATTAATTATGGCTTTGGTAGAGGAGCTCATTAAGTGGTGCGGCAGGAGCAATCTCGTTAATGCATCTAATACACACTAAATTCTACAAAACAAATATTTACGTAATAAGTAGGTAGGTACTTGGGCAAGAGAGTGAAACTGAAAGCGAGAGAAAGAGAATTAAAATGGGCATCGTATGGCATGGCATTGCATAGAAGACTATAATCGCGAAAGAGTGCACATCACAGAACAGAGAAGGGCCAGTAGTGATTGGAATAGTGGCTGAAACTGTGCTATGTACATAGTAAGGAGTGTGTATGTGTAAGAGAACTGAAAGTAAAAACTAACGGTAGCAGTTGTGTTGTGTGTGCCGTTACTAATATGTTCCACTCTGCTCTCTCTCTCTCTCTTTCTCGCTCTCTGCTAAATTATATTCTGTAGGAGGAAGTGAAAATAAAATCAGTCTGTAGTCCCCCATCAATATTCCAGTAGTAGCCTCAGCCCGGTTATATGTTCCACTCTGCTCTCTCTCTTTCTCGCTCTCTGCTAAATTATATTCTGTAGGAGGAAGTGAAAATAAAATCAGTCTGTAGTCCCCCATCAATATTCCAGTAGTAGCCTCAGCCCGGTTTTCCCTACTTTCTAAAGAATATTGGCGTCCTGAGTATGTTCCTGCAGCTTTCTCCCATTTCGTTTAGTTTCCGAGTTGAAGTTTCGGTCGACAGGGGCTGCTCTACATGGCCTATTATTTGGTTTCGTTTCGGCTCCTTTCCTTTGGCGGCCGGTATGTTTCATTCCAACTTGCTGGTCTCGTGGTGGCAATTGAGATTGTAAGTTGTTGGTTTGTGATCTGTCTGCCTGGCTGCCTTTATCTGACTGACTGAACGAGGCTAGTAGGTGCACTTGCACTGCCCCGCATTCCAAATTGCATATCCTCTTTTACTCTTACGCTTCGACTGCTGCATACAGCAGAGCATGAGGGACCTCTCTCTAAGTACCTACACCCGAACATATCAGCCCCCTTTATATTATGCAATTCTAATGCACTGACTCTCATTTCATTTCACATCGTGCAACTCAATTAAATTGATCTCATCTCGTTTAATCCTATGAAACCATATGTATACATATATTCCCCACACTACTATATAGATAGGTATAAACCTTTATAAATATTATCTAGGCAATTTCTCATCATGTCCATCAATATCGCACTATCGGGATGAAGCCATGATTTGCAATTGCTTGCTGCTAAATAGAAGACACACTTGTATAGTTGTATAGCATTATATTTGTGGTATAAGTGTATTTTTGGTTTTATGGAGAAGCTGCTGTCCTGATATCTTTATTTACTTCAGACGACAATTGTGGAGGGAGCAGTTTCATTTAATTTCATTCGTATTACGCTACACTTGTGAAAGGCAAAGCACTTTAGATGGACGAGATAGCAGAGATTTTGCTTGAGTAGAATCTTCATCTACTTGGTCCGCCCGCGTCCTTTCTCCCTCCTCGGGTACCGGCAATAATCTACTAAACTGCAGTTGTGCAATAAATGGTGCGTGATTGTATATCAGATACGATCCTTTATACTTCCTATATACTATAATATAGCAATTCATAGATGTAATATGCTATTCTCACAATAGATCTACTTCAGAGTTCAGAAACCTGCATTAAATATGTATAGGTAGCTACGTTATATTATTATGGAGTAGCGGAGCTACATGTCGTGTAATATTAGAGTAGTTGAGCAAATATAAAAAAGCTGTAGGGTTCTATTGACCTATATTACTATACATTATCTTCCGCAATAGAAATCTTGACTCTATTCCCAAGAAATAGTAAAGGTCTGCGAAATCCGAAGAAATCTGAGCTGGTAGTACAGTAAAGCAACAATCAACGTAAACATGCAGCACTACTACGTCGAGGAGGAAGCTTTTTTATATTGCTATGTTCAACATGTATTGCTTTTCCTAAGTTAGTGCCAATGGCTAGGCGAAAAGAAATAGGAATGAAAGTGCAAATCAGTGTAGGTAACTTGGAGATGAATATATAAAAAGAAGGAGCACAACAAAACAAACCAGATGTGTTTGTTCTGTGTGAAAATAAAAAATACGGCGATACAGACATAGTTAGACAAGATGACTCAACTTGAAGAGAGAGCTAAGGGACCAACCAAACCAAGTCAGAATCTGAAGTGTGAACTGTGTACTATTGTTTGTCTGCATGGGATATATATTGCAATCTATATACATAGCTAGTATATTGTGAGAAGAGAAAGGAAATGTCCTGCCTGTCTATCTGTCGTAAATAAGTAGGTACGTAACTATTCAGTGGCACTGCTGTAATGTCTATACACCTATAGTCCCTGAGAGTGAGAAAGAAACTTAAGATGAAACGTGCCCAAAATTTTGTTAGTTTTTTAAGGAGCGTACTTACATGCATTGTGTGATGATTTCTTTTCTACTATCCTCCAATCCTCAGTCTTAAGTAGGTGAAGGAAAGCATAGAAGAGTGCCGAAGGACTTGCTCTCTATCTTTCTACACTTATTTGCACTTGGACTACTCTTTCCCCAGCTATGCTTTCCTCTTTTATTAGCGAAGCTAAGTGCAACTCCTCCAAAGTATACGAGGAAAAGACATCTTGTGGTCTACAAGGATTTCTTCTCTCTGTGCAAAGCCTATATCTATGTATGTATATGTACTATATACTTCACATCTCTCTGGATTTTACTACAACCCTACCTGGTGGCTGCTGGTGTACTGAATATCCATTAGGGAAGACTGGGTACAGTGTGCGAACTTTTCGTTTAGACAATTTTATTTAATCGAAGAAAAAGAAATACGCTGATTTTATTTCTTCGATGCATCGAACACATGTAAAGATTGCCTATTTTTAAACTTTATTTGAATTACAATCTAAATTTTAAAAAAATTATTTGTGGATGTCACTTTTTTCGCCCACTATACCCAGTACTAGGTATAGTGTACGAGTACCTGGGGGATAGTGGACGAAACAATGGGAAACATTATAATATTAAGTTTTTGCGATTTCTCTTAGTGGGGGTTGGTGCGCCTACTTTAGAGGCAGAGAATGAGCAGGGTTTTGTTTTTAGTAAACAATTTGGACTATTTTTTAAAATGCTGTAAAGTGAGCTCTTCCTCCTCGAGCTCCAGCTGCCTATCTAATTTTTACTAACTGTTTATTTAGTGATCTTTCTTACATATTGACGAGGGATGACTCACAACTAAAAATTACAAGAAAACTTGATAAAATACGTTCGTCCACTATATCAATTTAATTTTTCGTTCACTATACCCATTATGACTTTATCGACATAAATATTTTTCTATCAAAATCTTTAAAAGTAATATTTCCCAATAACTTTGGATATCATTTACAGCAGCGTCTTCTCTTCGTCAAAAAATTCTTACCCTCTGGTTTTCTTGAAATGGATCTCTAGGCAAAATTTTGTTAAGCCCTGAAAGTTTACTTTACGTATTTTTTGGACTCATAAAAGTTATTTCTATTTTTAGAAAACGAAGCATGAGGCAGATATTTACAATTTTTTGTTATGATGTCTTCAGATAGAAAACGAAGCATGAGCCAGATATTTACAATTTTTTGTTATGATGTCTTCAGAGCATCAGTCTACATTTTGAAATTTTTGCTACCAAAAATACCCATTGGTTTTTAGAAAATTCGTTAGTTCGTCCACTATACCCATTCGTACACTATACCCACCTTCCCCTACATTTTGTATCTAAGTGTTTATAGTAATAAAGAAATAATCTGCGACATATCAGAAACATTCCGCAGTGCTAAATTACGAAAATAAATAAAATTAATAATAACTATTAATTATAAAAAATTAATTACTTAAATATTCGCAATTTTAAAGAAATCTACTTTACTTTTTCGGAAACGATAGCTTAATATTTTGTTAGCAAGTAAAAATAATTTTAGAAAGTTTAATACATATAGCGCTCTTATACCTTATCGTAAGTAGCTTTCGGAAGAAATTCCAAGGTTGACATTGTTAAAAGAATTAAGTAGATTCTTGCTACTGCGGTAGCACATGACTGCAATATCAAGTTGCAAATGATTTGCAAAGGTACTAGTACCAAACAACATTAGTTCAGGCACAATGTCAACTTGGTTTAGGAGAACGAGTCTTTTGTAAGGAAAGTTTGCCCATCCTGAAAGTCAATTGCAAGTGGAAAACTTTTCTCGGTGCATCTTAACCTTTCAAGAGATTTATTCTTTTAGGTAAAAATCTGTTTCATGTCTTTACAAGTATGTGATATACAGAGGAAGCTATAGGTCGATCAATTCTGCAGATAGCTTTATAGATATGCATAACTCTATATAAATGTGTGCTTTCCCCGCACAGAAATCATAGGAAGGACATAAGTAAGAGGTTGAAGTCAATGGGACTTTGGAGATTCTGTTTCCTTTCTCAATTGTATTTGCATTGTTGTTGTGTGTGGGGAAGAATATGTCTAAAAAGAAGGAAGAGACCCTTTACTTGGCCTGTGCAAAGAAAGCAAAGGGCTCACTTGACTTTCTTCTTCTGTAGCGAGGGGAAAAGAGAGGAAAACTTGTAAACTATTAACAAAGCAAACGGAACTCCGCAACTCTTTCTCCCTCCTCTGTTGCAGTAATTCAAAAAACCAAATTGTAAACACTTGAAGTTTATGGGAAAGACACGATTTTTGCCAATAGGTTTTTTTGCTGACTGAGAGCTTTGCTTTTGTAAATGCTACATCTTCTTATGCACACGGAGCAGGAGAAAGCAAGTTTTCCTAACGCAGCTAGCTTCTTAAAATGTTTATATTCTACTTTCTACTTACTACACGATTTATTGAATTGGTCTACACGGCATTACTGGCTAGGTACCATATAGGTAGGTATATCTCTACTAGACACAGACCATGTTATAAATACATGCACATAATATAAATACTCGTTTGGATATAAGCCATATAACAAAGCATATTTGAATAGCTCCTGTGTATGTGAAAGTTAAGTAGGTCACTGCATATGCGGATAACACAATACAATCACAGCTGACAGTGACAGATATGAGAATCTCTATGACCAAAGAGCAATGCAGAACTTGTAATACAATTTGCAATGCTTCCCTACTATTTTCAAAACACGAACCTTGTGCAATGCAGTTTAATTCTGTATGAAATTCTCTACAACTGTAACGCTACTTATGCATGGTTGAATGGATTTGAATGCATTAGAGATTATGCAATCCAATTCATGAAAATCTGTCGTAAAATGCACCTTTGCTTTGCAATCAGCCAAATATTACAACTTTGTTCTACCTCTGAACTTCATAACATCCATCCAATGCTAAATTAAGGATACATTTTTATTCCGGTGACACAAAATGAAACAGCTCTTCCTGTACGCCAACGTACTTCCTTGTGTGTGGGTGTAATTTAGTCGTAGTCTAGATTAGTTTACTTCACTACTGCTGCATTATGCAATGCATATTAGGACGCTCATTCATTAGTTACTATACTAAGTAGATGTAACAATCGCTTTCTTATCTCATCAATTCTCAATATTTAAGTGTTTTAGCCTCTTTATGAGTGTTGAGTTTATTACTTCCTTCCGGAAAGTCAAACAAAACGAGATTATCTAACTTGAGATGATATGGTAGTTTTAATGGCTTTAATTCTTTAACAGAATTTCGTATAAAAAGTTGACATATAGAATTTAGTTTTATGTTGTGACACAAAAAATAAGTCAGGGCAGTTAAGAAAATACTGTAACAACATGAAAACAAGGCTACACATAGGTACTCGTTCGTACGGTAGGTGCTGTAGGAGTTGCAAGTAGATTTTAAGGTTACTGTTACTAACATAAGGAGAACGTATTTGCGATAAATTAGTGCTTTCTTGTCCTTGTCAAGCAGTTGTGTCTTGTGTGTGTATCTTTGGATATTTTTGTTTAGGAAGTATAAGGAAAATATGTGGAGAGTTTATTGTTATTTAGTTTTGTAGCTCGTCGGGAGCAAGTGTCTGTCGTGCTGGTTGACTACGCTTGGCTTGAGTTGAATTCAGTTGGCGACTAGCCTCAAATTTGAGTTTAGGATTCAGTCGGACAGTATGTAGCGTTTGAGTTGTACATTTTATTTCGCAGTTTGAGATTTAAGGGGCGGTAACAGTCGTTATACGAATATTAGCTCCGTCATAGAAAGTAAAGTTACAGGGAAGGAATAAGTAGCACGTAAGTTGCATCTGTCTCATGGATGTACTAGTTCCTACTAGTTCTGGTGGAGAATGTCTCGTCAGTTTCTCGTTCCTCCTTTTGAATGTAAAAGAAGGCATCTAGGAGAGAGGGAAGAAGAGTGTCGTGGGTGCTCATGATATTTTCTGTGGGCTGCTCTAAGGGAAATGCCTACCTACTTTAAAAGAAGTTTAAATCTAAGCTAAATAACTAAACACACATAAGGAGACATAGATATATGCACATACTTTTACATCGTTACTTTGATGCTGGCTCCAACTAGTAAATATTATTCACGAGCTAAAGCTCAGTAGTCCACTCACTGTTGGTTGGCGTTATTGCATCGGCACTAGTGTAAAGTGTACTACAGATACACAGAAAGTAGAAAGTATGCATGAATATAGCAAAGAGAGAGAGAGAGAGGTTGTCTGTTGTGTTTAGCTTTTAGTCGTTGCAAGTTTGCAAGTAAATTCTGGGGCAGAGCATATAGGTACTAACTACCTACATAGCTACACACACATAACATAGACAGAAAGTAAGTCGAGTAGTTTTGAGAGAGTAGTCAGTGAGTCTGTTATGTTGTGGTGTAGTCGAGTTCCTTTCGGAATTCTTCTATGTGTACTTGTGTATATAGAGTGTAGTTGAATATGATGATGGCCTAGTAGTAGGTTAGCTGTTAGCTACATCACATAAGTAAGCTAACGAAAGTAAAGTAAGTCAATTCAAGTTTAGCTGAAGCCAAAGCTTTTCTGCTCCTCTCAGATTATTTTTCATGGCATGATTCCCTCGCGGATTTAATCCAAGAAAGATTCATGCGGACTGCAAAGTCATTTTATTTTGCAACTTCTTTGCCAACGACTCGCAAAGTATCTGAAGGAAGAGGAGGAAATACGGGACGCGTCAGCATTTGCCAGCACAAAACTCGCCTGGCATTTTCCTATGGCATCTAAACAGAGCTCTGAACTGAATTGAAAGAGGACGTGGAAGAGAAAGAGTGGAGAAGAAAAGGGCCCATCATGTTGAAAGGACGAAAATCTTATGTTAGTCACTCGCACGACTGTCTTCCGTTTAAATTCCTCCATTGCATTGCTGAGGAAAGAGTGCACTAAATTGGATGCATCACATCACATTCTCATCTACAGCTCCTCTCAGCCTCACTCCTGCATCTCTTGACATGAAATGAAATTCATTCCGATGATTTTCTTTCCTCTCCTACGCTCTTCTTCGTCTTCTTCTTCCTCCATAAGCTCCACTCTCCACTCCTCTCTAACTCACTAGCACCTACATGGATGATATCCCACTATATTATGATAGCTATAGCCTTCTAGTAGTAGTAGCTAGCTAACTTTTATGCTAAAACATTCTTTTGCTACAATATTCCTTATTCGTGTCTACAAATGCAGAAAAGTCGTTGACAAGTCGTAGGAGACCTTCTTCCTACGGGAAAAAAACTGAATTTCCTGCCGGAGCTTTCACAAAGCGTCAACACATTTAGTTCTACTACCTACTACTCTTCCCTTATTAGCGGATTGTGCCTAGTGCAACTTTAGGGTGTCTAATATCGCCAATCTTCCACTGATATTCCCATTTAGAAAGCTTTATATTATAGATATAGCTACACATTTCCTCAATGATGCTTCCTTTCCTCAACTCTCTCTCTCTCTCCGGGTAGTTGAGTTGATGTCACTCACTCAGGATGTATGACAATGATTGCTATGACTATTGCAGATATATTACGAGTCTTGTAAGACAAGCTTTTGACGTTCATGGAACACTCGTTTCTTGTACAAACTTCTCTCTCCATTTATCTCCTCCAAGTCAATGCACAGGAGGAAGATGGATATACTTGCTGGTTGCCATTGATTGTTTTTCTAAAATTCTTATGCCATATATTAGAACACACCTTTCTGGTGGTGAAACTCGTCATATCTATGGCAGGTACTTTGAGAAAAAGTCTTTCCTACTGCATCAAATGCATTAAATTGAACGACTGCTGAAACGGACTGAGCGATTACTGCAGATTGACATTGCATCTGTGTTTATAGACTTTCTCCTTAATTTTATGAAGAAATGTATATATCTTCCCTCCCGTGCATGGTACTACCATACATGCAACTATTTATTGTTATTAGTGGGGAAAGAATAGTCTCTGGTTCTACGTTTGTGTATACTACGTACATGTACTATAAGTACATTTCTGTGTTTTGATATATAAGGATATAAGAATTTAGTTATATTATTTGCTACAGTTAGCAGTTCTTGTAGAGGATGACGGAAAAGCAAAGGTGATAGACGTGTAGCATATGAGTAAAGGGAAAAAGTCTTGTCAAGCTGTAGTCTTACAAGGTCCCTTGAGATGCTAACGTCCTACGCTCAAAGATTATAAATTACTGAGCCAGTCTTTTGAGTAAACATTTTCAACTTTGCCCATGTAAACTAAAGGGAACACTATCATAATATCACGGGATGACACCCTTAAACAGCATTGCTGCAAATATCAAGACTAGAGCCTGTTCCACAAATGCTGTAACTGACATCTACGCATTAAGACAATCCAGATGCTTTTTAATGGATAGGTTTTTTTTCGCAAATACAAATACACAGTCGCCTCCCTGGTTCACTGTGCTCTAATGTAATGAACTTTGTTTGCTCTTATCGTTTGCACAATTTACTCAAGTTTTCAGCAAAAAAGGAACAAACAAACCCAGAGCAGCCTTTGTTTTGCTGCGCTAGCACGTAACTTAATCGAACGAAATTCGAAAGCGGCGTATTTCGACGGACAAGTGGGCGGAAACACCCACCCAAACACTTACAAAGAATGCTGAATAGTTTATTAGGGCGAACTAGCAAAGTTAATTGATAACTTCACGTGAGTCATCTGTCTATTAAGAGAAAAACTTCTAGACTCAGCAACTTTTGTTGAGCAATTTAAAAATAGTTGTTGCTGAAGCTGTGCATAATCCTGAACCAAATTGCTAACAATAGTTTCTGACATATAATTCTTTTTGGGTGAGCGTTTATCAATATCGCCTAACAATTTCATTATCAATCAAAAATCAAAACACATACTATCAACTGTTCTATAAGACATTTTTGCTAGTGAAAAGTCTAACACATGTATATACATGTAAATCAATATTTTATTTTATTGTACTTGTACCTATGTATTTTTACGTTATCTAGTTTCTTGCTATGTATACTTACTCGATATATTCAATTGTTATAAGATTGCGGCAACCATTCAATGTCTAAGCTCATTTATCTGTAGCCAATCAGAAATTGTTTGATGTACAATGGGAATGGAAGGAATAGGAGGATGTTCCATTACCAAAAGTAAACCAGAAGAGCCACGACCGACAAATCAAGGACACATGTTTATATTGTTAAAAGTTTGATAGTGCAGAGAGCCGTTGTTGATTCATGTATCTTTGTTTGTAGTCAACACAGTAAAGACTGGACGGCAAATAAACGTCGAAACAAGTACCTTTGCAAACATAAGTAAGTCATTTTTTGTTTTGTCCAAGGAAGAATTGCAGGATGTTGCTGGTAATTCTATTTGTACGAATTGTTTCATCTTCTTAAGTGAAACTTTTTATTTGTCTTATTCGAGTGAGGAAGCTTTATAAACTTACCGACTGTGTATACAGTTCCTCAGTAAAAATCTATTGTTTAGCTAGACCGACCGTGTATCATAGGACGTTTTTCAAAGAAAGCTCAAACAATGGCTTACACATCTTAAGTACAAAAGCACATAATATTATTTTGTGAAGCATTCTAGTGGATTTAGTTCTTACAATAGAAAACATTTTTAGCTACTCGTATTAAAGTCTTATAGCTTTCACCAGGCTTAAACAAAAGGTTGCCTACAAATATAGTGCAATCTGCAATATTAAGTGTAATTATTCAGATCAGGGTTTTATTTTCTAATTGTGTGTTTTGCGAAAACAATAATTAATTGCGCTCATTAACTATGCGAACATAACGACAGAACGACAGGAGGCATAAACAACGAATGTCTTAATTATACACTACTGTGGTACTTAAATGGCAATAAATAATTGCATTCGTCCGACTAAGTGACACTTCCTGTTTAAAATGACAAATATATTTATAATTTTTCGTAATAATCACTTAGATCCGAGTAATTGCGCAGTATACACCCACCTATTGTTTACCTGTCTGTCGCATAATTATTCTCGTCCTTTGAAAGGTGGTATTTATCATGTAGCTGTGTGCACGAGTGGGAATAGGCACAATTTCTAAGTATGCACGACAAACAGTAAGTAGTATTTAATAAGAAGAGGAAGAGAGCGAAGCGGGGGCACAACCCTTGGCTCGTAGTTAATACGATTACCTAATGTAGTGCATGAGTGATAAGATCTGCAGTAAACTAAAGTTGGGATACCACCCGCCTGGAAATCTTTCCACTTGAAACTAAACTGCAGTGAACGACTCCTTCGAGGCTGCTTTTCATTTTTCACGCTCGTGTTCCTTTCCCTTTTCTTAACGCAAGTTATTCTGTCTTGTGTGCATAAGTACACTGTGTACGATATCAAATGCAAAAATCGATGCATCATTCATGCATCCTAACATACTGTCACTTTTTATTCCAATCCTAGCCACGTCCATCCACTCTTATCGAGAATTCTAAAGGAAATTGAAAAGTTGAGATGCATTTGGACATTTACAGACGCAGCTAAAAAAAGAAAAGGAAACGCTCGTTGAATTCAAGTGGAAGTGCTGTTTAGCGGCAGTGTGTTCAGCGAGACTCAATTTACTATTAAAATTGTTCAGGCACATTTTTCTATGTAGATCCTTATCTCTATTAAGTAATGTATTCTGTAGTATGAAAGGAACCAACTGAGAAATAGTTAAATCAAATAATCGCACACGGTTAAACTGACTTTTCTTTACTTATTGCTCAAGTTAATTTGACGAAAAGAAAATCGATAGATTTCCTTCAGTCACTACTATTTCTAAATGACATCAAGTGCCCTAACAATCTTTGGCTAGCTAAATAGTCACCAAAAGAGGTTACCTATATCAAAACCTTTCATTCACTGCTGACGGATATTCTGGTGGTGGATAGGAAAATTATATTCGAACGGAATAGGAGTTGGAAAGAAAGCAAAAAGTTTGCATCTCTTTTCAACTACTTTAGCCGCACACAGTACTACCTTTGTGCATATTCATGAGTATATGCTGAGAATAAGGAGAGCTATAAGTGTATGTTGTCTTAAGTAAGTGCATAGCATTTGGCGTCGGTGTCTGTGTAGCCAAAGCAAGAGTCTTTGGTTGAGAGTTGAATAACCCAGTTTATGAGAAGACCTAATTACCTTTTCACCGTAGCTCTCTCGACTCTTTCGTATGTTACAGTTGTTCCATTATGCAAAATGGAGTCAGCTGGTTATTCCTTATAAACAGTTAGTCTCTTTGAAAAATTACTGGTAGAGGGCCATTAGTACGTATGTATGTGGTATATCAGGGCACGTTTTATCTCTGCCATGTGCATTATATTACCAACACAGAGCAAATACTACAATAGCATAAGCCGAATGGCTCCTTCCAGTGTATTAACTACCTAAATAGTAGAGTTAAAACTAATATTTATGATAAAGTAGCTAGAGACATAGGTGCATAAGGTATATGTAGTATTTATATTATAAGGAACAACTTGAAGATACGCAGTAAAGAAAACACACACATAGCTGCGGGTGAAAGTTGGAAAAGGAGAAGAGAATGTTAAGTATGAGGGTTTACTTTCTTTCGTTTGATAGTATTACTCAGGATGATGTAGTATGTATGCATTAGTTTATATTAGTTACAAAGAGAACATGATAGCCAGGTATTAGCTCATTGTATGTGGAAAGGGAAGGAAAATGCCCGGATGCGGACTTGGTGTATAAGGGCACGCAATATGATGCCGCATTCGGTTATCTTCCTTGCCGTGCCCTTTCTTGTGGTTTGTGACTCTGTGTTTACTGTACGATTGTGTAGGCTGTGGATATAGTTACTTGTGCGGAGATGATGGAGAGGGATGCAATTTATATCTCTTCTCTCTACTAGAACACTATAACTGTGGATGAGTATAGTTTTTGAGTCCAGCGTCTCAACGGCATGCATTTTTCTATAGTCACCCATATCCTCCGCTTGTCCGGTCTATAAGGAAAGTAGAAGTCGTGAAAAAGTGAGAAAGGAGAGCGCAGTCAAGTCCAGGGTAAAGTCTGTGAAGTGAAAGTTAAGTTGAGAGAAGGTCTTATATGAAGAGAAATAATGCATTAGAGAGGAGGAAAAATTGGTCATTAAAGGAAAACTTGCGAGTTTTCTTCGTAGAGCCTTAAAACGACCATTTACTCTCATCTGTTCAAAGTTTATAGTAACTTTCTCGCTTACCTTTACATCCGAGTTACGGGTGAATAGGTAACTTGGCGACTATTACCTACTCTGCTTAGCATACTTAGCTCTATTACTTACTCACTCGGCTTTCTCTGTCTCTTATTTACTTGTAATGTGTTAGCAGGTCCGCTCTATTCCACTTTGTTAGTCTGGCTCTGCTCTGTGTGTTGTTAGTGCCAGCATATAGTCGTAGAACGTAGAACTACAAGCTCTTTATACAAATTAATCGCAAAGTAATTAAATTATCCATCGCCTAGTAATTTAAGCCGCGTGCTGTTCCCTTCCTTTCCCTGGCTCTCGTCTACTCTCTTCTTCCCGGACGGATTTTGTTTCCTCCTCTCCTCTGACATTACCTTGTCTCCATTACAATATTCTACTGCAGTACTTATACCTACAAACAACTTAATAATCTGTTACATGGCTAAATGCGATGCTGTATTGTGGGCTAAGCAGAGGAAACAAAGCAAATATTCATCTGCTTAAAAAATTCATCCATTTAATTTCTCATCGGACTACCTAATTGTGTAAGCTATTGCATTGTTTCCCGTTTTTAAGTAGTATATATCAGATAGAGCCGTCTTTTTACCCTGCTTCAAAATAAACTCTTACGAATTACCTATATAATGGTATTGTGTAATAGGAGACACCTCGTGATGGCTGCGTTAGACGGCTTAATTAATATTGCTCTGATTACAATTTACAATTCTACTAGAAGAGTTATACTTTTCCCCATTCTGACTTTTCTGACTATCATATCTATATTGCATGAATCAGGAAGGGATTTACCTGTTTTGCTAACTAAATTAAAGCGCCATTCTGTAATTCTAGAATTTATGTGCAGTAGGATGGGACTGAATGAAATTAGAAATGGCGCCGAATAACCATGAGTGAATGCACAAGGGCATAAATAAAATAGTTGTTAAGTAGATTGTGAGGAAAAGGGCGAAAGCTTTTTATTTACGGCTTACTCAAGTCACTGCATGTTTAAAAGCACTTTCACTCATTGCGTACTCTGTACATTGTTACGGCATCCTGACATAACCAGATGGTGCCTAAGATTCTTTAGTTTCGTCAATATGATCCTTTGGCAATTATTTTTGTTCAAAATGAAATGGACGGTGGTAGGTAAATATGGTCTATTAACCAACGAATGGGTTGACAATGTTTTTTTCTTTGTACACTTCTAACAGCTCGTGGCCGGGAAAGTGAGGAAAGCATTCGTAGGTGTCTCCGTTCTCAATTCCTCGATTACAGTAGCAAAGGAAATTTGCTTGATCGTAAACCATACCGTTAAAGCCCATTGAACATTTTCTAGTGACTGAATAAATAGAAAGTCAATTAACGTCTACATATATTTAGTTGTAGATTGGTAAGAGTGACACACCTTTTTCTGGTTTACAGGGAATTTGATCCCTTGATTTGGTAAGTCCTGTGGAAGGGTCACATCTGTATAGAATTCCACAGCGATCGATATAGTAAATTCCGTAGCGACAATGGGCTAATGTTTGTAAGAAATCCAATTAAAGTCTTACAATGTTCTTGCAATTGTAATACAAATAGGACATGGCTGTAATTTTAGATGACTTATGTGATAGAATATCAATTGAGTCCGAACAACTTTTATTTAATAGAACCTACCGGTAGCAGTCGTTGGCCGACGATTTAGCGGAGACGGCATTTTTATGTGAGCCTTTACTATTCTTCTACCTTGCTGTAAATCCACTGCAAACGAATCAGCAATCATAAATGCTACCAATGCAATCACAACTAAAACCAAACACGATTTCATTACTGATATACAGAAAGTAGTAGAGAAAGAAAGGTTGTAATACTATGCAAACAAAATGTGCCTGCCTTGTAAATGTTTATTGCTTTTCAAGTAAATTATTCGCCTTCGTGCTTCCATCCAACTCAACTGTCGACTTTGCTAATGTCAACATATAAATCCAACGACAGTGGGTTTTTGTGTGTGATAAACTGTGTTGATTCCTCCAAATTGAATTTCTTTTCGTACACAATACATTAGCCGCTATTGTATTATTTTCTTCAAAGTATTTGCTTTATTGACTATTGGTGTAGCTACGTATATGCGCATCGAGTGTAATATAGCTAACTATAAATTGGCTTACATTATACTACTGTGCTATCAATGAAAATGAAAGTTAAATGTTATTGCAAAGTCAAGAAAGAATTTCGAAAGATATCACTACTACTAAACTGTAAATGTATATATAGGTATCTACAATTTATATGTACGGGGCTATAAAAATAAAGAGAAGAATAGAGCCACAAAATATTTCGTCACATCACGGAACAATGTTATTTCAACAGTGTTTATTCATGTGTAATAAACAATCAGGTTTGCGTAAGACGAATAAAGGCACGCCACATGCAGAAGCCATAAACTTGCATGCAGTTAAACATTTCGCACAGTGGTATGTTGGCGAAGTAGCATTGTTTTGTGTTTACAGAACCATTTGATACTAACTGCTCCATTAAAAGTGAACAGAGGACTACTAAGGCTATAGTTAACTCGGTTAATCACTCCTAACTCTATTGTATTTATTTACACTGCAATTATTGACTGGCTGAGGCACAAATAGGCGAACAAACTACCGACGTGCAATGCAAACATGAGGAACATGAAATAACACATATGTAGGTAGCAGTGTAGTAGCTGTGTGAATTGTGATGTGACATGGTGGCTAAGCCACGCTGATTCCGTTTATTGAGTGAGTATAATTCTTATTTAGTGAGACAGTTGCTTTGTTTATCTATTTAGTTTATGCATAGCTATGAGGGAAGGAACTCGTCCTTCAGAAAACAATGTCTGTCAGCAGAAGGACGAGGAAATGCTTGGAATTAACAGAGAGCGAAAGAAATTTTGTGAAATAAGACATCTGATGACTCATGTTTCTATTGACTCTGTTTCAGGTCTGCTACCCGAGTATTCATCGTCTTCAGTGTCAACAAGTCACCGAGAGATTCGACGACAGCCAAGAAGCTACCGAGCGGAGAAACATCCGTCACCCGCTCCGATTAGTAGCAACATCGTAGCTCCAATGACAGCACCACGTCCTCCTGACAAACCCGAAGCTCTATTTGCCACGGAGAACTCAACCGTTGTGACGGCACAAATTGGCAGCACGGCCAATCTTCCATGCATTGTCAAGAACGGAGGAAACGGAGTGGTAAGTCTACTCGAGTCACTCATCTTAGTCTCTCTCACTAGTCTCACTCCATACTCAACACTCGCAAAATATTTATTCTAGCTCCACTGCATCTGTTTTCATTTTCACAACTCTCGACTCGCACTTTTACAGATTATTATCTTACACAACACAGCACAAAATTATTTCGAATGGAAACATGAGATCTTTGAGAAATGACAAAGATATTTTTCTTTCCATTTTTCGCCTCACTGACTTTGACACTCAACTTCAGAACACAGATTTATTTTTTACTAAACTGTTCTATTATTCATGGAGTTTGGTTGGGAATTCATATACCATCCTGTCAAGACTTAAGATCAACTCATCTTATGTCTCCTGTCTTGTTATGTAATCTAATAAATTCCTTCATTAAATATTGCATGCTTGATACCTATTAATGAAGGAGGATCTTATTCAATTACTTATTGTAGTATTCATCCAACCGAGAGACCAAATTATTTGTTCAAAGTACACCATACTACATAATATTCCTTTTTTTATCTCTCGATCAAATTTCCGCAATTGCAAAAGTCTTTGTTTGTAATTGTAATTACATCCTTTGACTTTGACCTGTCCGATGTTTCTTAGAAAGGGCAAAGTAAAAAAGAATGAACTCATAAGAAATTCCCAACTCAATTGTCAATTTTCTAATACTAAAATATTTCATTTACGTTCTTGATTGTAGAACAAGACAGCAAATTTATTATTGCTATTCCGTGGGAGCATATGATAAGGAGACCTTAAAAGAATGTCGAAAGACATGTCATATATAGGAAAAGATGAAAGACTGGATAATATATTTTGGAAATAGAGTAGAAATATTAAATTTTGTGTTCATGGAAGTTGCAGTAAGTTGGAATTCGGAATGTGATACTACATAGATCGAATGTTATGTTATGAAGCGATATGGAAAAAGTGAAGTGGACAATGGACTATCTTATGAAATTTTTTGTGCGTGTCAGTAAAAAAGAACCAGAAAATACTGTTGACTATGTAGTCACAATAACAGTAGTATCCTGGGTCGTTCAAGCCTGTCTATAGTCTAATAACAGTAACACTTTCCAGCTATTTTCGTATCTTACATTTCTTTGCGCTGAACTTCAATAATAGTCAATAATACAGACAGACGCAGTTTTACCTGGAGTTGCACATGTACTCTGTCCTGAGTCCTGAGTAGCTACAATTGGCAGAATGTAGTATTTTATTTCTTTTTTACTCGAACGGGAAACAAAACAGTTTCTCTTTTCAACCATGTGAAGATACTGTTGAACTCGCATCGTACAATTTACGTGTTACCTGAGAGCACACAAAAATAGCTTAGGTTTATAGAGGATAGTAAAGTACGAATGCTAAAATAGACGTATAGTTGATAGTCAGCTGCGAGTAGTCAAGACTTTCGTAATCTTTCGTAGGTGCTGCGAGAGACTGAGAAATAAAAAAGATCGAAGAGAAAAATGAAAAGGTAAAACTAAGAAAAATAGGCGAAGGTTGAGAATTGTTTGGAAATATATAGCACGTATAGGAAATCAGTATATGGGTGAAGTAAGGGCATTATTAGGAAGAAGACTTTGTTTAGTTGGGATTCCAATGGTGGAAATGGATGTTATTTTAGAGTTTTCGTGAAGAAGGGGATTGTGTGTGTAGGATTGTAGGGTATGTGTTGGTAAGTGTAAGTGAAAGAAAAATGCAAGAGCAGGAACCTGCGAAAGAAGGAACTATTCCCATGAATCATGTCCTTTCACGCCATTGCCATTAGACTTGGATAATAAATTCTAATGTTTATGAATTTCCAAACCAAACCGCTGTAGCTGCTTCTGTGTGCTATTACCACTGCCACTAATGTACTACTACTATGCTCACAATTACCTCGGGCAGAACTCTTCAATGTCGCTTTCACGTGCATTTGTGGCTTTTCCCAATCCTATGTACCTTGTCTACAAGTAAATATGGATTTTTAAGTATAGCACGTTCAGTTATGCTCATGTCTAAGTATAGACGTGTTTTAGCAACCGTCAAATTGATCTTAGCACCATAACCCGATAACGATAACAAAGACAGATGAGTAGCCGATTTGCAGTACAATAATACAAAGCAGACACCCGTGTGGGTAGAACATCTAGAAAAAATAGCTATCGTACCTAGCTCTACTCTTTCGAGTTGGCATGCACAAATTACGTACCTCATAAAGAAAACGTAAAGTGCGTCAGGTATGCATTTACGTCATCTAAATGCCAAAACGTGTACCTTTTACCTACTGTAAATGAAAATAGTATTTTAGTTGATTACCTATAAGTTGAAACCTAATCCCAAGTAGCATAGTAGTATCAAATGCACATCTATTTGTAAAATTGTAGCTATGTATCTACATATCGGAATAGTAGCCTGAAAATATTCGTTTTGAATTACCAACTGTAAGGTTTTAGTGTTCAGTAGCAATGTGTGGGGTTAGTGGGCATAACTAAGGAAGCTATAGAGCGAATGACACTAGTTGTAACTCTGAGGTGGAATTATCGGAAGGAAATTGGAAAAGTAGTAAATATATTTAGGAAATGACTGTCTTACATTAGGTAGACATATCTGCACATTAGGTAGCGTAGGATATTAGCGTGTAGTGTGTGTGGTTGTATTCCAAACTGAAATATAGTGTTCCGCACACACCGCAGGAGCAGCCAGAAACATTCCATAAAATAGTGGCGGCAGGAACATGCATAAGAGTAGTAGGAGCTAGAACAGATTTTCGGTTTATTTTATAGTCCCGCCTCACTATTTTCACTCAAGTATGTAATAAAGTCCACCATAACAGACTCTAAGGATGCCAAAACTGCGAGAGGAAAAAATAAATGACGATTTTCTAACTGAGTGCTTTGCTTATGGCAGAAACGAAAGAAAGTAAAGAAATGAACATTGCATATAGTGCCACAAATAACCACAGGACAGATACATACACGAGACAAGTTATTCTAGCAGTTTCTTTCCATTATATGCGGCGGCTATAGACCAGTTACATGCAACCCACAGACGCAGATACATACTCCACAAAACATAACATTTACCGTAAATGCTATTTATAGACCAAGGAATAACGTGAGTTGTACAATAATACACTGGGCTCAAAATCTACGTGGTCTAGCACAAATTAAAAAGATTTCTTAACTGTGTTTAAACCTGCGTTCGTAGAGGTAATTAATTATAAGTTCGCATATTAAATAAAGTGGTGTTTAATTTTGTCTTTTATTTTAATAAATTTTTTCCCATCATTAAAATATTTTCATTTGTCAAGATTTTATTTGAAATACGCAAACGTGGTTTTAAAAGGGCATTTACGGTCGGTAGTTACTATTGAATACCTTTGTACAGATAAAACTGTTTAGTGAGAGTGTGGCATGGCGTGGCTTATATGTTGTTTTCTATATAGCCTACCATTTTTCACTCTTTTCCAGCTGTACTTTGTTTTTAGCTAGAAACACGGTGGAAAGATAGGAAGTCAGCTCAGATACTCCGATCTACAAATCCCAATCCATTTCTTGCACCAACAACGTGTTTCCCTTCCACTAAAGTAAATTATGCCACATGCAGGGATAGGTAGCTACGCTGCTACTTACGTAAAATGAATACCTGAGCCTTGAATTATGTGACTGCTTAATTTTTTGTGATGTTATCTGCAGTTTTTCTGCTCTTGAGCTATGTATCTGTTTGTCACCAAGGCTAATCGATTATTTGATCTTCGAAGGCAGCACACTATCTCCATTCTAACGATTTTCTCAAAATCTTACGACACTCCTATGCTTTAATGCAGATACCACTGATAGGGAGTAGTAATCCAACGACAACGAATTCAATGCAGCGAGCAAAACTTTTAGGTTTCCCTTCACGTTGTTGTTGCCTTACGGCTTACTTTCCATGAGATTAAATA
>JABASI010001990.1:0-21698 GCA_019776505.1 Tomocerus nigrus
CAATGCAATGTTAAGAGGAATTGGCAATAGGCCCGGATTGGTGGCCTGCGCCTAGTACCTTCACTTCAATAGTGATATCGGTACACCTCGTATAACAAACAAAAAAAATTACCATTTCCTAAAACTCCAAATGAATTCCTCGACAAAGTAAAATGATGTGGTAGTCTCTAAAGAGATTATAGTGCAACTGCACTGTGTGAGTGAAAACATTGGCGAAAGTTTTATGGAGCGTTTGACGAGGAAGCTCAGATTATTAAGAATTTCGAGTCTGTCTATTATGGAGAATCTCAATGTGAGATTATAAATAAATGAGCAGTTGGACATGAACTGATTAAATATTTATAAAGATACATTCATTTGGAGTTTGGTCTCAGAACATTGCTCACATTACAACTTCTTCGCCAGAAATAGACCTAACACCATCATTTATTTCTCAAGGGGCATCAGATATGACGATTTAATTATTTAACACAATTTTCTTCTTCTGGACTTTCACTACACTTTTTCCATTGTCTATCACTGTTCATTAAATGTCTGAGTTGATAAAGATAAAAACTTTTTTGCTAAATTTCTCTTTCAATAACCAGGGAAGTCACTTTAGGTGAATGTGACAGAACATCGATTCACTAATATTAAAGTACCACGTGGGAAAATCATAAAAAATATACGATGGTCTAAAAGAAAGAAAAACTTGGACAATAATAATAAGTACAGATGGGATAGAAGTGAAAGCATGCGGCAGATTTATTGTAGCCATTGTGTCTTTGTTTGTATAGGAATAAGAGCCTATGGAAGGGAAGAAATGAAAATGTCTCTTAGGTTTATTACCTATCAACTACCTCTAGTTGTGTGTGTCATCAGTTGAAAGGGGGCTGCATTGTGCGGTGACATTTTCGAACCATTGTTAAGTGACATGAGAAGCGAGAAAGAAGATTGCACTACTATTGGCACAAAGAAACTCACTGATCTTGAGCTAATTAGATTTCCAATCTTGTCTCGTCTAATATGGCACAAGTGCTACAACTTACATTCAGAGTCAAAGCAATAAAACGCAAAGCACTGGAGTGCTATAAGAACCAGCTGGTTTTTTTCTGCCATCCTGTTCTCTAACAAGGTAGACACTTCGGATGTCGGAGAAACTACAGCTAACTTTTCTGACCAATATTTATACATCTTCCTACATTTCAGTATAACATTTTAGTGATCAGTTACAGAGTTTCAAATTACAACCAGTTTCATCATCGGTCTTACATTGTCATGTGCATTTTCCAAAGGGCTGGCAATGAAAATATCAGCTAAATGAGCAACCAATTAGTCCAGCAACATTGGGAATGATTTTAATGATACCTTTTCGACTTTTAGGGTCTTTGGTGTCTATCTTTGGAAGTTATCAATTTTAAGATTAGTTTGCTAATCTCTTCATTGTTCGATTTGAACTCAATCCGAGGATTAGTCAGAAAAGCTGTCTGGTATCTAGAAGCCAGCTGCACACACAAGGTACACCTTGTAAGATGTACCTCTTTCCGAATTTCTTGCTATATCTTGTTCTCTCATCTGACAAGTACTAATACTAACACTCTAATAAGTAAGGAGCTATATCCAACACGCTCTTCACTCTTGAGAGACTATTCACAGCTTTCAAATTTTGTTAGCCATTTTGGGATATTTTCAGTTTTTTCACTTTGTTCTCTCCGAGATTTGCTCAAATAGCTAGTGCAGCGTATCTAGTAGTATTCTAGTATTACAAAGACATCTGTTCATGTATAGCTAATTAAATTGCTTTTCTTTGTATACAATACCTTCTATCCCTTCCTGCCTATTACTAATAATCCATCCCTATTCATTACAAGACGTGCCTTTGGATTTATACTTTTGTAAATTAAACCCTACAGTGCAGAAGTGGATAGCAAAACTAAGCCATAGAACTTTCACTTATGTACAGCAGTGAATAACCTTTCCCAGCTATGCATGCATTAGAATTTGATTATATTCGGAAATATCCATATGCGCTAACTAGATTTGAATACCTACATTTATGGATTCTAGTAATCGGAGTGTGAATGCCCTTATAATAATATATAGCATCTACACGTAGCTCCCGATATTCATGAATGTTATCTAAATGGTTCGCCCAGCTCCACACAATACCTATACTTACTACGAATACCAACCCATCTTAACAATAACGACTAATGACATCCTATTGATTGACCTTGTTTGAATTTTCTCCATCTCTGGATGATTAGCAGACAAAGAAGATATAACAAGCAATGGAAAACCCTAATGAAGCACTTTTTTATAGTGAAATAGTGGTTTAAGTCACGACACAACACTAGAATAATAATCTTAATCCGCATTCTAGATACATTTTATTTCCCTTTTCGCAACGATAGATCATATCATTTATTACAGGTAAGTTAATAATCATTACTTGCACTTCCTTGCGTACGGTGGGCTTTTATGACTTTTACTGTTACACGACTTTCACCATTTAAATAAGAAATTACCGTCGATGTTCTACGAACAAAACTTTTTGGCATGCTTTTTCGAAAGAATTCATTTTGGTGAACCTGAAGTAGACATTTTAAAGAATACAGGGAGATTTTTTGTGCCATTTTTATACACGATATTATGATAAAAGTCTGTAAAATCCTCCTCTATAAAGGGCAACACAATGAACGAACGAAATTCCCAACTAAAAATGCTAAATCGGGAATTGCCTAAGAAAAGCGAATATTTTTTATCAACGATTGAATAATTTTCATTATACCGGAATAAGTTGCAGTGTGATTTTGTTATTTATTCCAAAGTTACAGGTACTTTGAAACTGCGTAGGGAAAAGTTTGCAATCATATCTAACATGCTTAGACATAATCATAATGTAAGAAAGAGTTCTCAACAACGGCTCTTTAAAGATGAACAATCTGCCTAGAAGTAAATCCCTAAAGACCTGAAGGAAAGTTAGAAATTTTGATTGTGAATTCCATTGAAGGTGATTACATTGAAGATATGTTGTTTATTATCTGTGTGAGTCTGCCTGGCTCTGGCTATGTAAAATAAAAGGTAAAGAATGATGAGAAACTTCTATCATGACAAAGATTTGACATGATTAATGTTCAGTAGAAGAGAAATGTCACATACATAAGTAACTGAATCTTGTAGTTCGTTTATCTGCGACGGAAAATGTGAAAAAAAGTTAGGGTACTTGGAATACAAAGGGAAGAAACATCTGAGTATCCAGTTCCAAGAAGCAATAATGCACGGTAGTGTGCTATGTTTGGATTACCAATACAATGATGAACTACGGAAAAAGCATAGTCATATAGGGAAACGAGTGTGCTTTTAAAAAATTGCTTCTCAAAGGCTCCAATAGTATCTCTGCTTTTATAAACGTCGGAGTAGGGAAAGTCAACAAGGTCGGTAAGCTGAAGGTAGTCATGATTCAAAATAGATTAGGGTATTACTGCCCCTATGTATGCAAAGTGCACAATGCGTAAACGATGAAAGGAATGGAAATCATTTAGTAAAAGGATCTTCCCTGAACAATGTAGAATAGATATAAGGTTATCATCAAAGCATGTCAGATTGTGTATCAGAATTACGCAGTTAAATTTCATAGGACCCTTTAGTTTACAAAATCCAAATCAAAGCAGTACTTTCGAGCATGATTTTGTATCTCTCAAAACTTTCACTTATTTGACTTTCACCAAATACATACAAACTGATATGAGAAATAACGAACTTTCCCCAAAGATAGTATTTATACACTCATCATTCATTACTGAGTAATACTTATAATAGTTTCACCTTTATCAACAATCTGCTACTTGATTTTAAATTAACATGTTCCAACAATTGAAAAAAATTGTTTATAATTTATTTTTAATTGTAGCTGCTTTTTTCGAAATCATTTTTAGATCTAATTATTACAAAAAGAGAATTTCATGATATTATACTCAGAACTTTGTAGAGGTAAGTGTTAAATAGAATATGTACCTACCCATCGACTCCTAAGTAGTATCTGATACTTTTTGCACTTAGGTATCTATACTATACATAGTGATGCAGTGTGACATGCCACATATGGTATGTACGTATATTCATGTGTACATAATGTAAATAAGGCATGTTGGCGTATATTTTGCTATGATTTCACTGTTTTAAAGGTAGAAAGGTAGGGAAAGAAAAGAGAAAGCTTTTGGTGAAAGGAGGAGGGAAAGTGATTCATCACAAATTCATACGGCGTATTTACTATATCTGTCGTTGCGTGAGGGTAATAGAATATTATGTAGCAGCCGAGCTCCATTTCTTCTTTTATTATTCACGACTGTCCTTGTATGCGGATGTAACTTAACGGTTGATTCAGATTCAATAGGATAAAACTGCCACGACGTCTACTTGTACTAGTTGTAGCCACTCTAAAGCTTAGCATAACTTTTAGTCATCGTTAGTATGTCATGCTATGGCTTTAGCTACACATTGAAAATGAATTACCTACTTATCTGAAGCCTTATTGGTTAGTATCTGTAGTATATAGATGTCTGATTATTAGCTACCTACTGAATAGTTACTGGTTGTTGGTTCATTTTAACTGTGTTCATCGTCAGGAAGTTTATCGATTAGTTTCTCTTATGCTTCACTATGTATGTGTTTAACATGTGAGAAATATAAATCCTTAGGATGTGGAAGAAAGCTTCCAAGTTACGAAGTAAGTACCTTACCTAAGTATTGAATGCAGGTAGATAGTGCAGGTCCTGGCTAGTATATGTCCCTATTGTTAAACACACGGGGAGGAGGAGGAAAATGAATGAGCTCTGTTGGATTCTGAGTTGATGATGATGAAAGTGCAGATGTAAGCCTTAAGGGTGGATCAACTAAAGCCTTAGCTCTCTCCGTGGCCATTGTATGCTCCGTTAATTCAAAATTCTAAGTGAGTGTCGCTCTATTAAGCTATGCAGAAGAATACTTACAACTAATGGACTTTGATTTGAAATTCACAAAGTAGAATTGTTAGTCACTGGTTTCATTTAATGCTACCTTTATTGCAAAACATGCTTTCAACTCTAATTGGTTAGCCAACAGGATCTAACATGACTTAAAATTACCTTTTACACTTGTGCACAATTACTTAGAAACTGATATTGAAACAGTCAGATTAATATGCAAACCTTTCAAAGCATACAAAAGTACAAAACAACATTTAGTGTATATTCCTAAAGAATGGAGGTTACCGGGATTCTAATAATGGAAATAATATTATACTCTACCCAAGTTTTACTTAGACTCTATGGATTAAATGCATTTACGCAGTTATGCTTACATCATCATCAAAAGAAACTGAAAATACCGTGAAATCAGACCAAAATGTAATTAACATAATTGGCTTTTTCTAAATTTAGTACATATTCAAACATCACCCAAGCCCATGCCCAAGATATTTTACCTTGTAGATTTTGATGTCGATAAATAACACGACCCTTTATTTGGTAGGTACTGAAACTTCCACATTCAACAGTAGATTAAACATTTTATACTATACGTCAATGGGGTACCTGAATTTCAGACGGGATGGATCATGAATGAAAGTAAAAGAGAAAGTTGAAGTTGGAAACATGGAACGTCTACAAAATCCTTCTTACATTACTACTTTCAGCCCATGATCATAGTAGAATTTTTTGAAACTTTTCTCTCGAATTATTTTTTTTAGAAATTGGAATTTTACATGTGTACCGTAAATCCAGTCTTGCAATGGTTCAGTCACCATCGTATACGATCTTCAACAGAATTATTTTAATAGTCATTGTACCATACAAAGGATTAGGATAATTTTACTGATGATGCCTAATGTGCTGAATTCTATTAGAACTAATAATGAGATTGTGAAAGTTTTGAATTGTAATTTTTGATCCGGGAACATGTGTAATGTTTAACATAATGTATTGATGCTTCTACGTCTACCGGTTGTAGAATGTGCATCGCGTCAGTTTGTTGTTATGATGGAAATAGAAAATAGAAGGTATGAATTTTGAATGGGCAATCAATCACAAGAACAAGGACTGCTAGGAAAACACGACAAGAAGGAGGCAATTGTAGAGAACGTTAGTTTACTGACTAACTGCTTCCTCTTTTCTACTTCACGTAAGCAGGTACTTTTAGTAAATTGCTTGCTTTTGAGATATGGACGTTAACTTAACATGTGCTACAATGAATTACGGCACATTCTCATTTTATGCACTCCATTTGCTTTCTTTAGAGTCTCCGAGGGGATTGTATAAGGGAAAGTGCTAGCTGGTAGACACACAGAGTAGCTATTTAGCCTGGAATTCTCATCGCAATAACACAACATGAGGTTAGAAAAGTAAAGCAGTTAACGGCTGCATTTATGTACGTGGTACATTCTTAAACACGTTGTATGTATATAGAGCCACAAATCCATCTGCTGAATACACAGCACGCCTAATTAAATCGGAGACCTCTGTATTTTCTAATAAAATGTGGGCAGAGAAAGCTAATCTGAGATAAAACACAAATAAAAGGATCTGTTGGGAATTCCGTGAGCGTAGATAGATAAAAGTGCCGTTAATATTTTTCATGTCTTACAATGTGTATCAAGTGTTTGGGGGATCATGTACATCATGTGCTTTGTGTACATAATATTCTTTCAGCATGGCTAGAGTGTAAATAAAAATGTAGTTATGTAACCCAACTAAAGAGCACAACGCTATTAGAGATGGCTCTCTATAGAAAAGGAATGTATAGAGGTGTATTCGCATGGATGCATAATCGATGGTTTATTTTCTATATGGTAGCAAGCAACCACATCCAGCCTTTTGTAATGCACTAAGGATATAAAAAAGATGTAATGTATCAACATCATTGAAAGCCGGAACCTTTTCTCTACTACTTTCCCTACCATTTACTTTTGTAATACAAAAATGCACTTGAGCAAACAACCAACAGCAAGCCACTGACAAAGAGTTCCTCCACTATTAAAGGAAATACTCCTCTTCCTACTACAAAGAACAAGTGCATACAACGAACACAACTCAGTTCAGCATTATTGGAAAACAGTAAAAGAATTTCGGCTTCACTTCAGCTCAAAAGAAATCAAATAAAAGATCGTCTCAACTCAGTCCACACATTTATTGTCAACTCCCTCATTTTCTGATGAAAAATAACAAATCGATAATATATCAATATGACTCTTCTGCTTCACTCACTCCTAAGTAATAGACTTTTAACCATAGATTCTTCAAATTCACATAGGACAATAGGACTTTCTCTTATTTCGTTTTGATCTCAGACTTTTACTTCATTATAGCCTTTGCTATTTACGTCTTACTTTTGAAAAGGAAATGTCAACGTCTATATTAGTATTGTAACTAAAAACTTCAATTCATATAAGCATTGAATATATCTATATCAAGTTCCGACAGCTTTCTTGCTTTTCAATTCAACCGAAAGACTAGACAAGAACATGCTAGATTACCCAATTCCTCAACCACAATGAACACAAAATAGCATCGTATACAATTTTCCCGCTTTTTGCAGCCTCTTCAGTAATTTATGGAACTTTTCTTACACAATTCAAAACCTTGCCTTGGTATGCAAATTCTTAATGTAATAATATTACTTGGTAACATGCACTGCTCTTATTTGTTATTTACCACTAAAATGCTAATCTCATTTCCACATTTACAGGCTTTTCCGTCCCTGCCCAGTCTAAAGTGGCAGGTTTTTGCATTTTGCATATCTGCCATACATTCACATAAGTAATAATCTCTAGTTTGAGTATACCTAATTAATATATCCGTGTAGTTGGTAGTAATTATATAATATCATTATTACCTACCTTTTCTTTTCTGTAAGTTAAATAAGTTACAATGATACGAATATTCAGTATTTAGGACTCTTTTAGTAGCTAATGTGGTTCGGAACAAGTTTTCGTAATGAGTCTAATGTGCTGATAGAGTTACCATTAATTAATTAATTGGTATAATAATAATTATTATTATAGAATAATGTGTAGATATCATCAGTATACATTTCATTTTCACCTATATTTACTTACGAAACTATTTATTTAGGAATGTTAAACAAACTATTTTTTGGCAACATCTATGAAATATGCAGGGTAAATTAAATGGCGATGGCCAATTATTTGGGGATTTCATGAGACAGGAGTTACTTATGCAATGTACTTACTTTAATTGCCATGTTGGTTTTCACTACATATTTTGCATGTTTATTTAGGTCATAACTTTTAAAGTATAATTAAAAGTTACTTACGCCCGCATTCTGATTGGTGATAGGAACTTGTCTGCATAGTTTCACAGCATCTCTCAGCAGCCAGGCAGCAATCTACCCACTTGGCTTGAGCATCCTTATTTACGAAAGACTGAGTTATTCTTGCATCTGGATCTGAGACATTTGCGATAACCTGTTTAAAAAAGATTAGCAAGTCAATCATGATTACCACTTAATTCTAAATGTTTCCTAATTCAATACCATTCTTCATCTCTTTACGAACCCCTTAAAAGCTACTAGAATTTAATCTTGGAAGCTACTTTTCTCGTCCTTAAGATAAACTACCTACTTAAAATCTGAGCAAATAAAATAACGTTGGCGCGTATCCATTAGGTAAATTGTTGAACTTATCGTATTAACTAGCCAATAATGAGCCACGGACTGTTGCCTTAAGAGTGAACCCCTTACTTTGCAGGAAGAAGATGCTATTACTATTCCATAAAATGTACACATTTGTATGTAACATATGCAAGGATCGTCGAATATAAAATTCCCATTTCAATTTATGGTGGGCCGGGCAAAGGCAGATCTTTTTGAGATGACATCAGAAAGTAGCTATTTATAGCTAGACAAGTAGGTAAGATTAGTGGCTAAAAGGAATTCTCGTCAACTTTTCTTGATGGCTAACGTCCCGTGAAAAAATGTTCCGACTCAAATAATGCCCCACGAATTTATTGCGGTTTTCGGTCGTGCAATGCAACTGACAAGGAAATGTGTACAAAAACTACCTACTTTCAGAGAGTTAACAACCTCCTTGCTCTCACGTATAACATTAATGCTCGCTATAATGAGCTACGTACGCTCGTCCTTACTATTTATATAAAATAAAGTGACATATGAAAAATCTGCATACGTAAGGTATACCATTAAGACTTAGATTATCCAGGAAAAGTGGATAGGGCAATAAATGCTAGGCTCATTCAGTGAAAGAAAGTGCCCCAGATCACTAATATTCAGAATGATATGTAAAATCCTACACTAAAATTTGCAAAAACGATGCCATTTCTGCGACCTCATTTTTTCCAGTGTATTCATAAAAGAACCTGATTTTAAAGTGGAAAAAAATGAGTGAGAATTAGTGCTATTTTTGAGTAGCTACCCACGTATGAAGATTTTGCAACTAAATTAAATTCTAGTAGTAAATAGGCAGTTGAATGTCTGGAAAAACATTAGCCAATTTTATATTTGCAGAATTAAAATGAATTTGCGAAAGAATTGTTGTGTGTCTGTACTCTGTACACGTAATAAGATGGTTAGTATCAATATTGTCCTTGCAGAGTGCATTATGTGTTGCATACAAAATGAACTTGTTCAACGATTTCTTTAGACAGGAATGATAATGATAATGTGGATTTATTGCAATAGGCAAAATGAGTAAATTGAAAAGACTAGGGCTAGTGGCTAGTCTTTTCATTATAATAAGCAAATAATGAAGTGGGTAATCATTGTCAGTTACGCTTTTGAATACAAAATGAGTTTTGGTAGAGAAAGTAGGGAACCATTGTCCTTCGGATTGTTATTTCAACTGTTTTAATGATTTACATGCTCCGTTTATGTCGAGTACGTGTTCTATAATGAGGTCTGTTTTCACCCATTTGTGTCACCTCACGAACAATAATAATTCCGCTTTACACCTCGTGAACATTCTCATTTTCCTTTTAGTCAAAAGGTGTTCTACAGTTGATGCTAATAACATTCTAGTATACATCCATGTGTGGTCATAAAATGATAAATAAAGGTTCTTACGAATTCTCCATCAACCACGAATTTCCTAATCCAATGAAATCGGTTTAATTCAGGATCCCACTCTTTCGTCATTCTTGACATTATTTTCTTGGATGGACTTCCAAAAAACGAAGAGATATTTCTCATATAATGATAGCAGTAGGTGCATGTATCTAAATTGTAAAGATGAACTGGGAGGTAGCTCCGATGTCGACACATCTGACAGGGTTCACTGCTTGCGTTATTTGACTCTTTCAAATCTAGTGTGCTTGCAGATGTATTTTTAGAAGAGAGTGAATCGACTTGGGAAAAAGGATCAGATGTGTTTGTATACAAGTGGAGGCTTCGTCTTTGTCGTCTGAAAGAAATTGACGGGGTAGGAGGATCATCCAAATTTATTCCTAGTGATGATAAATAGTCTGCAGATATTGATGAGCCTTTTCCTTTGGAATTTCCCTTTGAGTTGTATGGGGATGAAGGAGTGAAGACTGATGATGAAATTTGTGGCAGTAATGGTGATGGAGAAAATGATGTTTTCCCTTTTTTATACTCTGGAAATTCTCTGATCCCTTTATTCTCACTTCTTTCCAATACGGACAGCTCTATTTTTGGACTTTGATGAGTTGACAAAAGTAATGAGGATGTAGGCAGAAAGAGGAAGAAAATCATACTGCAGATTCTTTTGACAGCCATTTCTCGCTTCATTTACCTGAAAAGAGAGGAAACATGTCGGTACTTCTCATTTTTGACAAACTAATCACACTAATTAGTCACTCACCAGTAATTTAACACTTTAGTAACATTTAAAACTTTCAATTCTTTCTTTTCTCCTTTCTCAGCATCATCAATCATCAAAGAATATTACATGGGCAATTTTAAGCGAAATACAGCACACAATACAAGAAAATTTTCACTTACTGTCAATTCATCAACTTTCACTACATGAAAATCATTGGAGCGCTGGTAAAAAGTGAAAGCAGAAAGCACTCGTGAAAAGCCGGGTAAAATGCTAAAAGTGTCCTATTAAATTTGCAAAGCGAAAATGGAAGTTGACGTGCTTTATACTTGTGTGATTCTTGTAGTGTATAGAAATCACAGTTACCTCTTAGAAATAATCGACAGTTTTCTTCATTGATTTAGAAAGTGTATTTATAACTTTTATAGTTATGCGAGTCTCTATAGATGGATTACATTTTCGGAGAAAATCACAGAAAATGTACACAAATAATGCATCTCATTCTACCTAGTTATGAATAATGATAAAAGACAGTTTCGCCATGTAACGAAACAAAAGACATAATAAGCAAGCTGCAATTCCAGATCAAAGAGAAGAATCTATCCTCTGGAATTCTTTTCTGGTCAAGAAGGCGTAATTTAATATCTGATGATGGGATGATGCACCATGCTCCTATTTCGAAAAGACGCAAATAAATGATAGAGAATATACGTCATGCAGTACAGTCGCATATTATTATAACTTTAGAAGATGAAGTTACATCCTTAATACGTATCAACATACAAAGCACATGCATATTTTTTCTTGGATTCTCAGAAGACGGAGTTCCCGTTTGAGAAGCCTATACTGCAAAAAGAAAACGTAAAAGCTTTCCTTAAAAATGTACATCTAGACTTCTTTCTTTTGTTAGTCACTTTTCCTACTTCCTGTCATGTCTTTGTGTCTTTCGTTAACTAACTCGAACTTTTTAAAAGCGTTTTTCAAATCTTCTTGTATCAGGTCCAAATTGTGCTGACTCTATATTTACAACGACGTGGTGCCATACTACAGGATGTATATTATGAAGAATAGATAGGTGAGCCAAAGTCAAGCTGCGCTTCCTTCTAAGTATAATTTTACAAGAAGATGCATTTATCATTCTGGACCCCCTACACTCTTCGCTCCTTACTATCTTCAGAGTATCTTCTTCTTATAGTTGCAATGTTACAGTAAAATACTGACACGTATTCCGTCTCTATAAAACTTTACCGAGATTAAATACTGCAGTTCGCTCTTTCAAGGAATCCTATTGAGAAAAAAACCTTCACGGTGTATTCTGAAAGATTATGCTTGTCTACATCAACAAAATATTAAATCTCTGACACTCCGTATTATATTTGACGACCTATTTGATTCTCTATTGATTTGTTCTATTGAATGTTTGACCTACTTCATTCACGTATACTAATGTTAATTAATTATTAGCATGGACAATTTGCATCTACATAATAATATTATGAATGATTTTCAACATAAGGTGAGTTGTTGTGGGTCTAAAGAAATAGTAAATATTAAATCTCATCACACCGCATCATTTTTAACATTGGATCAACTTCACGTCTTTACTCTTTACCAATCTTAATTAATTCTCACCGTGGACTTTGATCCCAATTTGATATCTTATATGTATGATTTTCAAGATTATATAGGTAATAAGTTGAGACGTTGGAGGTCTAACCACGTCTCTATCACACCGTATCATTTTTAACATGTGAGAAACTTCACGTTCACGTCTTTACTAAGCGCAATTAATTCTTATCATGCGCGTAGATCAACAATTTGCATGAATGATTTTCAAGATTCAAGATTATAAGTTGAGCTACAGATGACATGTATGGATAGATTTATTAAATTAGCGTTTCTGTCACTCTGTATCATTTTTGGCACATCTGATCAATTTCATGTATTACATTAATGTTAGTGACTATTATCGTGCACTTTGATCAACATCTGATAACTTTTTTTTTGCATTTGAAAACTTCAAAGAGAATATATTATTAGACACTAATTCCACTGGAAACATATTTTATTTTCCATTCTGAACTAATATTGATTTGCCTATGGACAGATGTATAAGTTATATTTCTGACACACTTATCGAATGATTAAAAAAAAGCAAAGGAAATTTTGATGAAGCTGGGACTGGATAAGGATTGAAAAGTTGCACAAAATACGTAAATACCTAGTACCTATATATTCCTTTCTTCATACCCAAAAGGATCTGAACCTGAACTGAATTTACAGATTCAAAACGTCAAAATCAAATATGACAAACTTAGTCTTGGGGGAATTGACCTGATGGGTTTTCGACACTTGAAGATAGCATTTCTAAAGATACAGAGTAACTGAAACGGATTGAGGTATCTTGCAGGGCCATCATCACAAGTCAAGCATCGGTAATTCCAGGCAGTCTGTAAGATACTAAGGCGGGGATTCTTCTGCGAGTCTATAAGTATATGTGCATTTACTAGTCTCTGGATTTGACATACTCTAGTTATTAAACCATGAGAATCCGGTTTGAGTAGCAGAATACTTATTCCCATTTGACATTTGGAATGGCATGTAAATGTACACACGTAACAAACACAATACTATTCAGATGTATACATTATAGTGCGTAATCATAAATTGTGTATAAGGTTGGTGGATAACAACCTGGAATAAACCCCAGATTTGGGAATATACACAATGCATTCACTGTTCACCAAAATCCTGCAACTTTAAGTAGCATTTGAAAAGAGAGCTGTTTGTGCAGAAAAATCCTATTGTCTCTATATGCATCCCCCTGCAGTCAGAAAAGTGTGTGTCTGTAACTCTGAAAGTGGGCTGGATATGAGCAATTTATAGCAAGTTATCTTCAGTGTTTCATTGAAAGAGTCTGTTGCAGGGAGAGCTGAAAATAGAAGCGGTGCTTGCCCCTTGCTGCTTTGTAAATTGTTATTAATGACCCACCTTCATTTCTCATGACAGATCGTGAACATATTTCAACTGCTTCTGACCATCATTCTCTCTACTTTCATTTCCTCTCAGAAGCTTTCACTTTCACTGTTAATGGAAAAGGGCACAGGATCCAGGTAATGCATGTGAGAGCAAAGTAAGCCATTTAGATAGTAAATAGTTCTAGCTTTGCCTCTCCAATGATAGACTACACTGACTCTGTTTTTCCAAAGAATTTACTGAACACAAACCATGCATTTTTTGCGTATCATTATGAAAACGGACAATACCATAATTAATATATTAGAATAGGCAATCCGTCAATTTCGATGGCCTTTTCCATAAATCACAATATTAATGGTTACAAGAAGAGAAGCATTATCTTATCGTGTCAATGAAATTGCTTCTTGTTTTCCAATGTACCATGCAATCAGGAAACACAATAAGCACAAGGTACAAAAGGTGCCAATTTTGCCACAAAGCAACACAAGACACACAAGTAATTGCTTAATCCATTAACAATAACATTGCTATTGTGGGCTAAAATATAGCTCACTATTGTCAATATTGTGCATTCTGTTCATTTTCGTGTTTTCCTGGTTAGAATAGCACAGCCAGTGCAGCAAGCCTCTTCTGAAAAGTGGAACACATGCATATTGCACCGATGGAGCCATTTTATTTTTGTGTCAAAGCGTAATATAACAGGTTTTTCTGAAATTGGGATATTACATACAAAATTGCAGCTCGCTGACATTAAACCTCCTATGCAAAAAAATGGGATCATCAATTTTTTCCTCGACAAATAGAAATGTGTTTCAAATTGTGATTTAATGGATTATATGGACGTATAAGTTTTTGTATCGTTATCAGAGTCGTATTAGAGGATTTTTCTTAGATTTCGGTGGGATATTTACTTGTTTACTGTAATGTAATGTTGTGGAAAGGGTATGAAAAACAAGTTGGGAAACTAATCTCGCTCAAAAAGCGCCAATCAAAATCTCACCACGATAGTGGAGTCTAAAAGTGATTCGGCGGTTGGAGCCAGTGACTGAGTTGGTGAATTATTGCGTGATAGGAGAGGCGAAGCCAAAAGTGAAGATTATAATCGCATCAAATGCATTTCTTTTTCTGCCTCTTAACTCAGCCTCATTCTTCACTCTCACGCTCCGCCACTAAGTCTAATGTCATCTCCTGTGTAGCTATTATATCACATTCTTCGTGTAGTATAGGATTTTGTGTTGAAGTGCCGTATACATCTCGAATACATACAATAATAATAGGCGATCATTGCATACATAAATAGTGGCTACACAGAGAACCTTTCCGAAACAGATCAGGAGGCCAAGTCGGAAGAAAACAAATGCGCAATGCAATATCGTTTAAATATAGAAGAATGGGAAACCACTACCTACATCAAAGTTGTAGCATGAAGCGAGGATAATTTCCCGATAGCAGGCTAACTCTGATCCATTGATCTTGGAACTTTGAGCAAAAAGCAACTATCAAAGATGTATAAAGAGGTGAAGTGAACAATCTTCTTCTATAAATAGTTCATCTTGTGCATTAGGCATTAAGTAGAGCTAGCTGTGTATAGAATTTTACCATTTTCCAGTGCCTAGTGTAGAGAATGTGATTTTTATTATAGAGAACTGCTAAAAGTTTACGATGTGACTGTGACTTGGATGATGCAGTGATAGAAAATGTATTAAAGATAGTGTCTTGTCTGAGTATGTTACGTAAAACTTAGTTTCCGTAAAGTAATGTAAGATTCTTCTATGAATGCTGTACACATAAATAGGAAACACTAGTGAAGCATACACAGGAACGAACGAACGAACGGCTCTCTGTTGCAAAAGAACTTCTATTTGTACTAAGTGAAGATACATTCACATTTTGGGGATTGGTTCTTTGGATATCCATGCCTTACTTAGCAATTGCCTTCATCTCATTCTCATCTCTTTCAATTCCCTTGTTAGAGCTACCGATAAAATAAATGGAAAATCTTTCGTAGGTTTTCCACTTCACCTCACAGTGAACATACATACGTACATTACATAAAGATATCTACAGACATTCGTACCTACACTAACAGAACAGCATCAGCTCCAATTCAATCCAGTTTTTCTCGCTTTTCCCACATTCGATAGGATTATCCGTGAATCTCTGAATCTGTGCCGTGCCACGAACTCCTCTCAGATAAGCTTTCTCCTTTCCTTTCTTATAGTATCCTGCTCTCTGCTCCTTCGCTTTGTTTGTCTACTCCACATTTAATTCCCCAGTCAACTCAACATATCCCATTCCTAATGCAGCACGTCTACATCTTAACAGTGACATCATTTTAATTAAAAAAGATCCATATACATTCTACATACTAACAACATTCTATCTAGAAAACGTCACTCAACATATCCCATTCCTAATGCAGCACGTCTACATCTTAACAGTGACATCATTTTAATTAAAAAAGATCCATATACATTCTACATACTAACAACATATTTTATCTAGAAAACGTCTTCTGAAAACGTCTGTCCAGAAAATTGCTAACTTTGAATGATAACTCATCTTTGATGTTCTAAGTAGTCTACAGATTATGATTTTAGTAATTATTGTAGAAATCTTAGTACATAATCCCTTAACAAATGCATAAATTCCCGAAATACTGCATAGCAATAATATGTGCTTCAAATGCATAATTACAAGCTTTGTCTACCAACTACCAACCCTCGCTTGAATCTGCTTGCTTTAGAGAATTTATAATGATAATTTGTGATTCGTACATTTGGTGTTTATCTTGTATTAACAAAGTATTTTTCTATACGAAAATTACATCAATTCATATAAAAATTAAAAACTACTGAACGAAGGACCAGCAAAGGTTAATAGGTTTCTCCAGGATGAAATGATAAAAGTAGCGGGTATTATTTCTGATTTTCTGTTTAAGATTCATAATATTATAATTGCATAAAAGTTCTTGACTTTCGAGTGAATATGTTCAATGAGTGCGCACTCTAATAAGTGTATTAAATGCATCTATGGATCAATTATTACTCTTCTAATGTGTAAACTAAAAGAGTAAATGACAACCTCTAGATTACCTTTTCAAAGAGATTAGGCTAATTATATGAGATAGAAATTTATTTTTGACTTTCCTCTTTGAACTGAATTCGCCATAGTTGTAAGTAGGCAATTATTAGCTGAACTCGATTTTTATTATTGTCAAATAGTAGGTTCATAAATAGCTCTTGACTCTTATTCGANACTCGATTTTTATTATTGTCAAATAGTAGGTTCATAAATAGCTCTTGACTCTTATTCGATGATATTTATGTATACTATAGTACAAGGTTCTTTAAGGGGAGACTTATATCACGTTCAGTCTCAATCACATTGACGATCGTTTGAGAGAGGAGCAAAGCTTTTGCTTTTGGGGAATTAGATTTACTTTTTTATCCTGCCTATCTGCTGACTTGGTGCCTTTAGAAAAGAAATTTTCGAGCTGTCCGTCCTCATATAGCTTTTCCATAACTAACCTGATAGTTGTTGCAAATGATCTTCTTACATGATCTGGCTATAGCATCATCGAATATATTTAGTAACAGCAGGGGGTAGACTTAGCCTATCGGTTCTCATGACCTGCATTTGTCAGATTCGGCTTATGTTCTCTTTGCTACAAACGTAGAGTCTTATACAATTGTTCTTCGTTTAACTTGAGTATGTGCCATAAGAGTTTTCGAGAGAAAAACATTCATTTTTACGTATACACATGTTAGCGGGATTTGGTATGTCTTCCCAATTCTAGGAAACGACTTGTACGTACCCTTCGGGCACAAATCAAACTCCCTGACTCTTCATTAACCAAAAGCAATTAAAATTGAGTAGAAACATCAGACAAATAAATAAATACTGACGATGGAGACCTGCGGTTATGCATCACATTAACCTTTTCCGGGTAAATTCGGGTAGCTGATATCCGAAATGGAAGAATTTTTCTGCAAATTCAATGGATTTCGGGAAATAAGCACCGAAAACCCCGAAAGACCCGATTTTGCCCGGCTAAATCTCGGTCTACTTTAGAAACCTTCACTAATTCCCAATTTAACTGATTTACTAAATTCGGTTTTAAGAGGTTTTCGGTGCATATCTCTGAAATCCATAGAATCTGAAACAAATCAAAAGATCTCCCTCGTTAGTTCACGTTACCTTCGAATTGACCTGTCATTTTCATCCAGATACTGAAGAAATCAGATTGCCGTGAGGCATTAGTCACTGAAACAGAATTCCATTTGAAAATACAAACAGGGAATTCTGTGAGTAAAAAAAAGAGTGTTGCAGTTTGATCGATTGCTTGAAAAATTGGAAATAATATTAATCTTTAAAATAAAAAATGTGATTTGTAATTTATATGTGAGTGAACTGTCTTTACTGTTTGACTGAAACGAATTCCTTACGGTAACATAATAAATATTATATATACATTCAATGACTAAAATCACATCAAGTCCATAGAAAAGATACACGTAATAAGAAGTGTGTGCTAGCAGCGTTAGTTTTGCTCAGGAACTACTTGTCTTTCCAAGATACTTATCTCGTTTTCTGTAAATAAGTTCTACATCATTCTCAACATATTTGAAGTAGGCTTAGGCTTACTGTTATGTTAGCTTAAGTCTGCCATTGTTCCAGCCAATGTATACAAAACAGACACGATATGTAGTAAGAGATTTAATATAGTTATTTGGAGGACAACACATGTATTCATGTGAAGATAAACTCTCTCTAGAAGTTGGTAGCTGATACACTACGTCTCTAATATTTACAGTTAGGGAGCGTTATGGGATATGATGGTTTTCATGACACTGACACACGGTACAACTGTGGAAGGAGAATCTCAGATTTATGAGAGCAGATATGATTTGTAGTGAAAGATTGTCTGGGTGCTTTCCCAGGCAATGGGAGATGCTACATTCATTTATATCTCTTCCCTTCAGATAACTTAACACCAAAATGTGAACTCTACACTAGTCAGACTAGTCAATAAACTCTTTTGTTTGCTAACTGCATACGTTACTACGAGCAGAGAACAAAAAGCTCATCTCAAGAAATCACATTTTCTTCATTCCCATTTCCAACTCCCTTCATTTATACCCTCTTGGTAAAAATCCAACAAATACAAACAAATACGATTTTATCTACTAATCATAAAGTTTCCAAATCCACATCTATTACAGAATCAATGTGCGTCACTGATGGTTTTCATTGCAGAAGAGACAATAATTAACAGTAGGAGAGTTGTTCGTCAATATTTTGACCTTCTATACGAATAAATCTTTCAAGACGGATATAACAAAGTACAAGCGTAGTACCCAGTCCCTTCTGTAGATGGCGATAAATGGTAGTACGTAGTGGATGAGACAGACAAATAAGGAAGTACACAGACAGACTGACAAAACAAAACCATGAAGTATCTCCCGATCATCCGTTCTTTGAATTCAATAATAAAATTCAGAATGATATCTTTAATTAAAAAGCTTTATTTTTTAACCTAGGTATATTTACTGATTTAGCCCAGTCAAGCCCGTATAAACAAATGTTGAGAAGCCAAATACCAGTGTGATATTCTAATGCACATGCATGTAACAGAAGCCCATGCACTAAAATGGAGAGTACTAGTTTGTTACTGTGCGTGTCAGTAAATGTTGGAATTTAAAAAGAGTAGCAGCAGGTGCCTGTGTGAGCATTTCACTTTTGAAGGATACAGGTAACATGAGACATGTGATCTATCATCAAGTCAATTACCATTTTGCGTCCCGAAAGATTTTCACCAATTTTGTAATTTGTACTTTGTATATGTACAAGAGAAATGTCAAATTTCTTATAAGCTTCTTAGTTTAAAAGGCGGATATACGGCAGTAGGGTAGAATTACAAAGTCTTGCGAGTAGTGTTAGTAAATGTTAACAGAAAAATAACGAAGACACAGATTTGAAATATAAATACAGATGTGAAAACTAGGCTTTTGCCTAATATACAAAACGAGTTGAACTAAATATCTTGCAGATTCTACAAAAAAAAGCTTAGTATTTACGTCAGTTGACATGAACATGGAAAATCGGAGATAGGAATTCAGTTTGCTTGTTTCCTTGTCGTACCTAAGTATATTACTTATGGTTAGTATCCATTTCTACAAATAGTTGTTGGGTAATAGTGTGAAGTAGTAAAAGAAGCTAATCTGTTTGTGTGTATCTTGTTGTAGAGGATACGGATGTATTTATGTCTGTTTTAAGTTGGCATATAGGGAGCTGGTTGGGTGTAATTTGCATTTTAAGAGAGAAGATAGAGAGTGAGGAAGGATGCGAACCTTGTTTCGGATAAACACCCACAACAGCATCAGCTCCCATTAAAGTCCCTACATTATGCAGAGCACGGGAAATAACATATTATTATGTCAGTTTCTGAGCAAGGACATGCACGGTTTAGTCTGCCTTTAAAATTAAGGTGTTTTCCTAAATGTTTGACTATAGAAGACACTACTGTCTTCTTGCTTAGTAGTATCTAACTCTTTTAATAGAACGATCACTATTTCCCTAATTTAAAGCATCTACTACTTTCCATGAATGTCTTTCGCGAATATAATTCAGATAACAAGTGCTACAGTGAAATTATGTCGCTATGTTAATATTATGTAAATATAGATGTGCTCTGTGTAAACTAAAGTTGTGCTAGACAGAAGGACAGACAACGTTATCATGTACAAGATGACTAAACGTGAAAGTTGAACATCATCCTTCCCGTCTCTCTCTCTACAGTCGTTTAGTCTAGTAGCTCTTGCTAACGTTTACATATTATTCTAGCTAAGATACAAAGTCCAGTCTAAATAACTAACTATCTTAAAAGCTACACATTCTCCTAGATAAATGATACAAATTACATTAGAAACAAAACTAGGAGCTTTGTGTGCAACACTATGACATGACACTTCTTTGCATATTTGCTACAGGAATAATACTACACATGGCTCCCTTTATAAATTACACATAGCTTAACTGCTTTAGTTTCTCTATTTTATTACTTGGATTCTGAGAATATTTATGTATGCTTAACTAATAATAGCATTACATAGGTAAATAAGCACCCTTAATGTATATTGCATGGAAAAATTATAGAGAACAACATCCGACGCACATCCCTTCTACTCAACTAATAATAGCATTACATAGGTAAATAAGCACCCTTAATGTATATTGCATGGAAAAATTATAGAGAACAACATCCGACGCACATCCCTTCTCTAGCGAACTTAAGTCACAAACGACCTAGACGAAGTATTTTATCCTGTCTTCTGCTTTCTAACGCCTCAGATGACATTCTTGGCCAAGAAAAACTACTAAATCCTCCATCATATTTGCATCTTACTTTCACATTCGACTTTTCATTAATGATACTTCTTTCCCTACAACAACACGCCCTGCAGAACAGAAAGGAATGTCACATTCTCTTCTTGGATATTAACTAAGCAATAGAAAAACTTTTGCAACTATTATGAACATTAATTTCCTAGATATTCAACTGACATGACTCCTTCTATTCTAGCCAACAAACTTCTCAATGCCCAGAATTACTAAAACCTTTTATGTGGAGAAGTTGAGATTTTCTAGACAGAGCATGAAACAGATGAAGCCTCAACAAAAGCTTTTATTCTTACCATTTCCCAGTAAAAAGGTCATTTTGTAGCTGGAAAACATATCGGATAAACTTATTATTCCTCAAAAAGGATCTGCCTTTCACTACTATTATTCTAGAATTCTGGCGAAAGATTTTCCTAGAAAACTGCTAATCACTAGAAGCAAAGGCAATTAAAAGGCAAAGTGTCTTTTTAACTTTCACTTCGAAAATATCATGCACCAGAGATTCCACAATGGCTCAACAACTTTAGTACAATAGACGACAGTATAAGGA
>JABASI010001991.1:0-21697 GCA_019776505.1 Tomocerus nigrus
CTGTTATTTTCATTTCTCCTATAAGCTTGTTTGCTCAACCTAAATGATATGCTCTACATTATGCAAATAAAATTATGTTCTTTATGTTCTTTTGGTATAAACAGATATAATAATGAAACGGAATTATTTTAGGTATTTAGCATAATAATTGGAATGGATATTAGTACCTACTATAAATATGGTAGGGAATTAGAGATTATGAATGCAAAATTGCATCTCGTGATTGAATTTAATTGGTGTTAGTGTTTGAATTTTTAAGATAGAGTACGAAGAAGGTAAAAAGTGTAGTGGCAATACTGGCAATTGTCAGATTAACCATGTTATATAGATTAGAGCATATAAATGAGATGGCTAATTGAAAAGAAAGGGAGTAAATGAGGAAACAATCCGTCTGCATTCTGCCCAATGAATTAAGAGAGTATGTAGAAGAACACTAGATTGACATATGACAGAGTGAGCCTTGATTGAATTTAAATCCTACTTCCTCTAATTGGCCCTGTATATTCCTTTTCACACTCCATGCATGCATAGTCTAACTATAACAACAAAGGCACAAGTATTATACTAAGGGTAATGCACATATTCAAGCATATAACCAATTGCATCTGCTAAATTAACGTGATATGATATACATGTGTGAGTGTGTTTCCATTAGATATATGGAAGTTGTAGTGGATTCTGGTTGCTCCCCATAACATGTAAATAAATTTGGGGAGAACTGCCCTAGGCAGACGCTCGTTTAAGTTACAATAAATATACCAACAACACTATATCCGATGAGTGTCGATTATCTATATTGTTATAGTATAATAGAGTAAATTTAGTATGATAATTTGTAATTTTCATATTAGTAGTCATTATATTCGAATATATATATATATATATATGTATGTCTTTATTCCGGCCTGAAGAAGCAAGTGTATGATGTAGGGAGACAATAAAGAAAATTGTCACAGAATAATAGTATAATCTACTGAGTGAGTAGCATAATACAAGTTTAGCATACTATCACATCAAAGCTAAATTATGATAATCAGATTCCGAGTTGCTTGAGGGCTCCTTCTTATGTCTGCATTAGATAATTCACTTCACTCCTTTCTCTTCATCCTATCAACCAATTTTATTCAAAATACTAATCTAATACAAAACTGAGATTGTATAACTTTATCTACATATAAAATACAATGTAAATAGTACAGGTATACTACTGGCATACTACAATATGTACATATAATCAGGATAAAATGATCTTATTGCTATTTTACATATCTTTTAGTTCAAAGCTCTCTCCGTGGTTATTACAACTACAGTTTCTCAATTTTACTCAAGTTTTAGCTAGAACATAAGCACACACCTATACACGGCGATAAAAATAAAATTGATCTACAGAATTTTAATATGTTACATAACGACTAACGACAAAGGATTCTCTAGGTGCAAATAAACAAATGGTGACTTAGGTATGGACTATGGACGTAGGTATACCGCAATAATTAGATACATGAGCGCTGTATCGTTAAGTTACCTAACACATTGCAGTATCTAATATCTGTATAAAATCGTCAATTTTAACTCTTACTCTATTTAATGTTATTCAAAATTATTCCCTGTTTGAATTGATTAGATAGATAGATAAAAGAAAAGTTGTTCCTTTGATTCCAGATCCAGATCAATTCATATGATATTTATATGAATTACTAAATAGAATATTTTTGTACTTATTTCATATAAAATCACGGATAAGTTGTAAGAATGTACCTAGGTATACAGAAATACGTTACGCAATCTGAATCCCATGGCACACTTTATATATAAATGTTTAATTGTAGTTACAGCATTTGTACAATTATCTATCATACATCTGTTTGAGTTTAAATTAAAATTTTAAAGCATTTCCACTGATTTATGAGCTGTGTATCTTAATTTACTATAAAATATTGTAAATATATGTAAAGATCAAGCAAGCGGATGTTCCTTGGGATAGATATTTGTATATAAAAATATATTTTAAGTGTATAGGTATGTAGTGAGTATAAAATTTGGGTAAAAGTCTGTCTCTGTATAGTTTGTATATACAGGGAGTGAGTGAATAGGCAACCATATGTGTAAGTGAGTGTTACAAAGTCTGCAGTAGTGTAGTGTAATAATGGGATAATGGGAATGACAGTGTAATGGGATTTAGAGTAGGTTATGATGGCTTCTAATTGAGTTGCTAAGTTGATTAGTGTTAGAGACGAGAGTTGGCTCTGTGTCTGCATTCCGTCCAGACTGAATGAAGCAAAGAATCAGTTAGTTCAGCTATGCCCACTATAAATGTAGGGAGGAGGAGGAGGAAGGCGAAGGTAGCAAATAGACTAGCTGATGCTCTAATGCCTCTAATAGAAAAGGAAGGCAACTCGAACAACACTAACACAACACATACAACAACCAACATCACAGAGCCAGTGAACAAATTGGGATCCTCTAGGGAAACTTCTCTGCCTTCTAAAAGAGGCGGCCGCTACTCGCTACTCAACTCTATTACTGCATTACACTACACAACTACACTTTCCTCTACTACGACACAATACAAGGCACAGACACTAAATACATCTTAAACACATAAGGGATCTATACTATACTTCATTACTAATACTATAATAGAACACTAAAGATTGCCGATTGGTAGCCCCACATACATACTACTGAGGATATAAGGTAGAAAGGTAGCCCTTTTCTTTAGCTCTATGATGTAACAATGAGAACCAGAACACAAAGGGAGACTCCATAAAGAAGAGACTATCTGTAACCTTTTTCACAAAAACCTATCACAGTTAGCGGAAACCAAATCCAATAGCATAGCGGTAACAGAAACAATCCCGTAATTTGCCTTTAGTTATGAAAGTGAAAACAATTGTTTTCTCGAAATTCATATCTCTAATGCACAATTTAATAGATAATTTCAATATAGTATAACTAAGTATACAATTTGCACAGCATTCACAGTGTCAAAGTCAGAATGTGGTAAGTAATACCATATAGTGCATGAAACCTTGTGTAGCTAACTCTTAAATATACAGCTCAATAAACAAAAACATTGCTAATTAAATAATTGAAGTCTTAAAAAGTATACCACGGCGAAATTAATACATATGAAATAGCTAGATGTACGATGTACTGTACCTACATCAATTTTCATTTTTATAGGAATTTAGAATATTTTTGAAAGCAGTACAGTACCAGAGATAACAGTATATCCGTATAAGTAATATTAAAGGGACAATAATACTTTAACCGTCTGACAAAGAGAGCAGTGAGAAAATAATAATAAATAGAGAGACACTACTAAAAGAAAGTTAAAGAAAGCATCTTGAGAAAGTGTGGTGTGTAGACACATGGATATCCCAATCACGTCTAAGTTGATTCGACTATTTTGGCGTTATGTGAAGATATCTCTATGTACCAAGTCCCGCGATCCACTTTTGCACACATAGGTAGCTATGAATTTAGTGTATAGAAAAGAAAAGAGTGTATCTGTTGTGCTCAGTAGGTTTCTTTATTATTCTTGGTAAAACAGATAAGGCAAGGAATTAGATACATCATTGCTTACCTTATTATACTACAGCCGTATATTCCACCTATACTGAACAGTGAACACACACACACACCCTGTACCTAATAGTAGGATTCTTCTTTCTGTATAGCGGACTAAGTAAGAAACGGGGATAGTTAGTGTACTGAGTTAACTGAAGTTGAGTTGAGTAGAGGAGAAAGGGAAAATTTGATTAGCCTTTTTTCAGAGTTGCCCGTTTGATTTTCTCTCTCCTTGGCACTTGACACATGATGACTTGACTTGTAACGAGCCTTCCCGAGAGACTTCCTCCACGCCGCCCTTCCTCCACTTTCCTCTCTATGTATCTACTACAGTTAGCTGTATAAACCTAATTGCATTTCACACCGGCATTGCATTGGATTGTACTTGCACTTATGTACATACCAACATACTTACTTCCCTACCACCACCACTACATTCAGATATATGTAAGTACCTACTCCAAAAAATTCAACAAGGATCGAGCCACCCTTTGTGTTCACTTCCTCGCCTCATATCCACAAATGTGCACCCTGCATAACAAAAACAAAAATAGCAAACCTTCAAATGTGAAATTGAAAACATTTTTTACCCCAACATGCTGCGGGTAGAATGCAGACTAAAATGTATAATAAAATAATAATATATGCTATAATTAACAACAATATAATAATATCTTGGTAAATAACCTGTTGAAAATGTATTGCTAATTAATATATTTAACTTAGGTATATCAAATAGAATTTCTGTTCACAAGTTTAATGATTTAATTTGATTCTGTGATTTGTAAGCATTTTATCGGATATGGGATTTTCTTCTGCATAAAGTGTAAGGGATATATATACTTTTTTCCTTTAAATAAATTAGAAACATTTTCTAAAAGTTTTTCTGAGGGTACTTATGCATGTAGATTATTGACGATTATAATTCGCTGGTAGAAACAGGACACAGCCCGAACTGTCAATACATAGAAAAACGAGCTTGGAATATAAAAAGTGTTATGTAAATGGTTGGGAAACGAAATAATTTTATTTCACGTTGAGAAATTCATTTAGCTAATTTCCTACATTTTAATTATATTATTTAGCATCTACAATAGAAGTGATATGTACATACCTAATATGAGTTTATAATGTTCAATAGAAATGTACATCCTGTTATATTATCCGTATCACTATCTGTTGTGACTAGGTAGGTTCTTTTATTCTTTTGTGCTGTGTAGAGCTATTTATTCCCCTCAGGTTTTTTCCTTACATTCTCTATCACCACGCCCAACAACAAGCTCTGTGAGCCAATAACACTTAACTCTGTATCCAATAAAAACTATCAGACGGGACTCATTCCATTAGATCATAATTTCCGAGACAGATAGGACAACACACAAATGGGACATAATAGCTGCTAGATACTCTTATAAAAGTAGTCATGTCCAATTGACACATTTACATTACAGTTATGAACTTATAGCACAGCCTGTTTCTTTAGGCATGTTAATAAATACTCTAGCAATCTTACGCTAAACGACATAAGTACTAATAGGAGTCTGCACTTAGGAAAATTCTATTGCCGAAAAACATTAACTTTCCAGAAAAAAGGCAATAAACCAAAAGTAATCAATAATAAACAACCTTCACCACACATGAAAAAGTAAAAGTAGGTATCTGCACACCTTTTAATAGTGAAGACACCCAATTCTTCACATTCGTTTTTAGTAACTCTCGAATACTTCATTGTACAGCTTGAGTGTGCGGCACCACACAATCCTTTCCTGAATAAATGCAAATTTTATTAGGTATTAAAAAGCGTTTTCAATATTATATCGCATTATATCCAGACTCATGTGTGCTTAAAGCTTTTTAAAAACTCTCATCTGTTTAGCCAAGGTTCATTCCTTGTCTGCCTTATTTATGATTTGCTTAGGGTTAATATATGTCGCAGGTGGACTGAATTCAGCCTAGTCATTTATATTGTATAATATGAGCCTTTTATCCAATTACGCTAAAGTGGACCCCTCCAACGACATTACCACACCAGTGCAGTATAGTCCTCATACACCACTTTTAATAATTCAAACGATTTTATGTGTATTTATGGTCACAACCTTACCAAAGTGCAAAGGATGTAATGGGAACCATATAGACACTCTATGTGATAGATAATAAGGCTATCATAATTTGCAAATAATGTAGTTCAATATTATACGCGTTCCTTTATGTATTATATTAGTGCATAGGTACTCACTCTGCCTGGGGTGTTAATGATGACACACATATCCCACACTCACACTATTATATAATGAACATCTATACTTATATTGTCATCTAATATATTCATACCACCATAGTATCATATGCTTTGCAGTTTTAAGCATGTACACGATAAAGATAAAATGTAGTGTTACAATTATTATACCAATGGGTTTTAACTTTGTAATATGATTGCATTCATTTTTTTGATATTTATGCTAATAGAAGCTGGTCATATATCATACTATACAACTTGACCCTTATTTTCTTGAAATGGTACAATTTTTGGTATAAAATTTTACTGCTTCGCTATTAAAGTTTATTCAAAAACATTAAATATTACGTTTAAGAATGCTTATCTGCACAATAATAATTATTGTGATGATGCACTGTAATAGTGGTGTACGTGCTTCCTACCCGGCCAACGATTTTACAATCGGGCTAATCTGTGTTTCTACTATGCATTAATATTATGTTCTTGGTATTAGCCAAATATTTTTCAATTATTCATTTACCCATTGTAATATTGTACCCCATTAAGATTAAGTTTAACATAAGCGTAGTATATTGCATGCAGGTTCCATCAAAGTGTATTATATGAAAGACATAGGTACACATTCTAATTGTCTCATGCGATGAATAATTGCCCACATTTAGTCCATCGTCTATTTTCAAATCAAACTGGGTTTACTTTTACATTTATCCCACAATTGGCGATTACAATAATTTACAATCTCATCCCTGTTGCAGTTTAAAACATAGTGCAATAGAATGTTCATATTATTATTATTGTGACGTAAATGTAAGTATACAAGGAAAAAACATTCTTATATCAACAAAAGTTGTATACACAAATATCGCCATTGATGAGTAAAACAGGGATTCAATTTAACATTTTTCTACTAGTTCAGGCAATGAAATGTCTGTCGCATTCCGAAACAAAGAGTACTTCCCAATTTTTACACTCGGGCGATAGTAGAATATCTACTACACATTTCAACTAATAGTAATATAAATACGATTTACAACGGTACCAACTGTTTCATCGTAATTTAAGTACTTGTTAGAACGACAATAGTTAATAATTTCTTTTGAATGAAAGCCCTTTGAGTGAATCAGGGTTAGATAACGGAGATGTGGGATAGATAGAAACTTTTTCAAAAGTGTCAAAGGAAACAAATCATTAGTATTTTCATTTCCTAAGTGGTTATTGCCGATGAGTGCACGTTCAAGACCTACTTCTTCCTCTGCTGCGTTTTCTAAGGCATGTCCTTCTATTATTAGATCGCTCGTGAAAACTCTGTCGATATTAAAGCAAATGTAATACAAGTGCAAGAGATTTTTTGTGATCCAGAGCTTTTCTTGAAATGAGGGAAGCCATTCAGATACCAAAGTCAGCGTCGAAATTGATTTAGGAACCTCCTCCAGTTTAATTACCTTAAAAATATGCGTATCGTTCCCGTAACAGTCTATTCCAAGAGAGGTCATTCTGTGACATCCAGAAAGCCATGTGCAATCAAACACAACCAGATGTACATTATAGTTTGAAACTAAATCAAAATGCTTCAAAGTGTTTTTGTTTCGTTTGATCAGTTGCTGAACTTCATTAGCAGTGAGCAATTCACAATTATAAAGGAAGATATCCGTTAAATACGTTTCACTGGAATTTATCAATGAGGTACCTGCAATTTGTTTTAGGTATTAATATTCGATCCAATAAGAAATATCGACATGACCATTAGTATTTAGCTGTCATTACTGAAATTCCAAGGAAATTCGCCTTCTTGATGAAAAGCGTGTATCTCTAATTCTTCGAGAGGAATATTTTTTAAACCTAAGCGAACTTTGTCATGCTTCGCAATTGTATGATCATCATATATCAAAATCTCAGGTCCTTCCGTTTGGAAAACAGAATAGAAATTAGTTGACACTGACTTAATAGTAGCACTGCAATTGACAATCAATTGATGAATGCTTAGGTAGGATTGAAAGAAAGTTGTCACAAGAGCGTCATCCACGAAAATATTTCTTTGCAAGTTGTCCTTCGGTTTCCACGTAAAGAAAGCTTTTCTCAAATGAGGAAATGGTTGTGCTGAGAGCTTTTCAAGTAAAAGGGATTGGGATGGATCCACCACATCGAATTGTATCTGCAATTTGTTTGGAAATCATCAGCAGTGAAAGGCTTTGACTTTTCTTAGAATTTAAACTGTAAATAAATTGTAAAATTGTTACATCCAAGGATGTTAGCGTTTTTATTGATAGGGAGCAAGAATCTAGCAGTAAAGTAATGCCCTTGTTTTCATGTTCGAGATTGCTCAATACTAGTTCCTCCATCTTAGGTGAATATCGTAGAAGTTTCAGTAAATTCGAAGACGATATATTCTTTTCAAGAGTTAATTTCTTGACATCACGTGTCAATTGATTTCTCCTGAGCGAAATTGACAATCCCTTTGTCAAATCCTTCACCTTTAAATTGTCTATGCGCTTTCCAGAGTTTAGAACGTATTTTAGATTGGCATCACTTAATTCAGGGACAAACGTTACAGGTCGCCATCCGTTATCTATTATGTCATGCCAGCAGTAGCAAACAAGTCTAGCCGATTTCTTCGACTCCGAATCCATTTTGTGGAATATTTTCGTTTTTAACTGCATGATCAATAGAAAACATCGGGGTTTTTGCATAGCTAAATAACTTTAAAAGTGAACTTTTTGTATTGAGTACAATGACATAGCTATAATTACTAATGTGTCACCTCTACAGGGAGCCTATAAAAACTCGAATCCTGCTCTGCCATAATTATTGCTTTGTGAATCTTAGTATTGTATCCGGTTTTCGTGATGGGAAATCAATTACTTATTCGCAATTATTAGTATGTATGTCCATAAACACGAAGATTTTTAGAACGGAGGATGCTGCGATTATTGCTCAACTACATCGGCTTGTCAATGGAAACTTTCATATTTTTGAACTTTCATATTCTACACAGGGGGTAGATTATTATTGTCACACCCAAGACGTTTCTAGGGCGATGATGATATTGTGAAACACAGGTGATGAAAAGCGAGCGTTTGGTCCAGGATGAGCTAGGATGAGACAGACTCCGGACAGGAGAAGTCAAGTAACTTGGTTACGGGGTCCCTCTCAAGCAAGGGATTGTGCTACTGTCCCGTAGCTTCTCCTTCGTTTTACACCAGCAAACATTCGTTTTTCGTCACCTGTGTTTTACAAATCAACAAAATCATCGTCCAAGAAACACCTTGGTCACTTTCACATTAACGCACTTAAATGCATGGCAACTACTTAATATCTCGTAACGACATTCGAATTTATGAAATCTGTGAGGCTGTGACCTCTGGCAGGGTGACAGGCATTTGAGCTCCTTGGTTCACTTTATGCGATTTTTGTGCTAAACTAAACCTGGTTACCGTTCAAAATCTGCCATAAGGGTAGCCAAATTGAGAATCACAATAATTGAAATTGAAATAGTATTGAAATTCGAATGCGATATATTTGTGGATTTCTCCATGTATGCAATTTGGGTACAATATCCAATTGAGGCTCCAAACATTACCCTCGTACCAACTGTTTTTTTCCCATGCCTGTTTTTCCTTTCAATGGACGAAATGTTAAAAAATTAAAATAAATCGGTCGGAAACTGATTATAATGTTCAAAAAGATTTTTATGACAAAAAGTCTTATTCTAGACTTCTTCGGTCAGTAAGGGTAAACCACCCGAATTGGGGCTAATTAAAATTGATAAAAAAGTTAAGCTTCAGCTCACTCCAAATGAATTTCCTGGCTACGCCCTTGGGGAGACTGAGAGTTATTTATATTACATCTACAAGTTTCTTTTTGTAAGACACTAGAATATCGAAATATTTTTCATGTCTTTTCTAGTTGGCGACTTTCACTTAGACTTCAATTTCACCAATAAAATTGAAACCCTGCGAGAAAAGGTGCGCTAAGTGTGTGAAAAGACGAAGTGAAACGATGGCGAAAGTATTACAAGCATATTTGAGCTGTAATTATTATGATGCAATATTTTTCCCAAGTGTTAATTGTAGCAGGTAGTTGTTCCAGTTCTGCGTACTGTGAGGTAGATGTCAAACTCGCTCAGGGTTCCGTGGTAGTAAATGGATGGAATGAATGGAGTAATATAAAAGTTCACTCGGGAGAAAGGTGTGTACAATTCAGTTGTAGATGTTCATTCTTTTTCATTTCGAGGGACCTGATATGCATTTTAAATTACTTACGTCACCTTGGATCACATGGAGCAGAGCAGAGTAACGCATTTCATGAGAGATGGTAAAAGCATTAAATGTAGTAAATAACGCAACATCGTCTCGTCAGTTTGTGCGGAGAACGGGAAGTTGAGAGGAAGTGGCTATGGAAGGGAAAGCAAGTGAAGAAGAAGAGGGGGAGGACCATCTCCGCTTTTCTGTCAGAGTGTAATGTGCTGGGATGTGTAGCTTGTTAAACATGTTTTGTGGTTGCCTTTCTCTGGATCTTCTGGCTCTGCTAACAACCTGAGGTCTCCTCTAAAATGGCAATTTACTTTGAATTATAAACTGGATTTAATTTACACCCATACCGGCTCTGGAGAACGTACCTTATTACAATATACCTTTCACCATTATCTACAGCTGACAGCCACCACTCCCTACTACTATAACTACATCTTCATTATATACACAGAGCATTTTATGGCCTTTGTCCCTAGACATTTTATCATACCATACAAATACCAGCCATAACAGCTAAGTTCCATTCAAATCAAACAAAACCAAAATATATTTTTAATTACGAACGACAACGTGTTGGATCGAGCCGATGATGATAGCATTATTTATTTCTCCAGAAAATAGTAGGAAAAGAATGAAAGGATGAATTCAGAACATTGACATTTTTATTACGTCAACGCGTCTAGTACAGTCCTAAAAAATGTCGAAATTAGAATTTGCTTTCCCCACGCTATTTGGAAGGTCAAATAGCCAGTTATCCAAAATCCGTTAAGTCATTCCCATCATCTCATTATAATGCATTAGGAAGAAACATCTGAAATATTATGTAAACATTTTTGTATGAATTATTTTTTAAATTATTGGATTTTTTAAGTAAACATTTGTACCTAAGTTAAGTACCTATGTATAATAATATTATAAGTTTCTGTATTTTAGCTATTTTAGTCAATTACCTAAACATACCTTAAGTATGTTATACAACACACTAATGAAATTGTAGCATTTGTGCTTGTGTTAATTTTCCTCTAAAATATTTAGACGCATACGTCTGACGAGAAGAATGCCAACGTGCGAACATACCTAGTTTCTTCTTTATAGGATATAAATAAAATAGTTAAAACGTGTTCTAGAACCTTGTGTAGGTTTAGTGGAGAATTTATTACAATTAAGTCTAGTTTGAGAATGTAGGTAACGTAATATGTATGCATAGTATGATACGACAATTGAATTTACTTCCGAACGCTTTCCCTTTGCTGAAGACGTAGAGAGAGAAGTGAATTGAGTCGTCGGTCGGATGGGCTCAATGGTTTTCTTATTTTGTTATGTAGCTATCCTAGCTATCTACCTATTTGTAGATACATGCGGTAGAAAATAGAGGGAAAATGCTAGTGAAAGTCACTTAAAAACGTATTATACATCAAGTATGCATTATTCAAGTAGGTAATGCAATGTAATTTCATTCCACTTTACATCAACTACTTATGTGTGTATTTATGGACTTTATTAGCATAAGAGAAAGAAGCATGTTACTAGTTATGTAGTAATGTATTATTCGAACATATAATATAAAGATAGTTCCTTAAGGGTACAAGTAATATGTACATTGAATTGGGTTTTAATGATATTGGTAGAAATAACAAGATATCTTGTATGTAATAGCTATAGAGGTATGATTACTCTTGTGCAGTTGAATTTAATATTAGAATAAAATAGTTAATAGAGAGAAGTAGTTACACGGGGAAAGGATAATTTGTAAGTAGAAAGTAAAAAACGGGTATATTTGAATGTGTGTGTAGGGAGGTGGTAGAGGAGTGTGCATGTATATAATAATTTATCGGAGATATGTGTATAGGGAGAGAAGGAGGGAACATTAGTACATGAAATAACATAACATAATGTAAAGTAACTGTAATTGGATTTTCCTTTTACTTTATCATATATACATAGATAATAGAGCCTTAGTCACTCAGTCGACTCACTCCAGTCTCTATCTGTCCAATTGCCTCAATTTGAATCATTAGGACTTTCCATAACGACTCACAATCTAATTTCATATTTAGTGTGTTCCTCTCTTTCTCTTTCTGTTCAGACTCAACTCAACTACTTACTTACTCTTCTCTGACTACTTTTACCTAGCACCGCTCCTATTCAGACCCTGGCTCTCTCTCTTCCGAATTTCTCTCTCAGCTCAGATGATATTAGAGGTAGGTAGTTACCCATTCTTTCTAGCCAGATCTACATAACTCGATAGAATAATATAATATCATCATGGAAGGGATGGATACGATACACTAAATTCAACTAGTAAAGCTCTTTTCCTTCTTCCTCTTCTACAGAATTCGATGTCGTCTCTAACGTTGAAGTAACTGAGTAACTCTCTCTCGCCTTCACTTGACTCTCGCTCGCCTACTATTCCCTAACTTCAAAGGACTAACTTTCTACTCTTATCAAATTCGATTTTCACCACGTAAATATTTATGCGGCCAGAGAATGGCGTACCGTGCCGTAGCATGTCATATCATAAAAATCATGATATTACAATAATAGAGAGAGATACCTACCTAAGTACCTACTATCATGGTCACAGTCGCAGCTACCTTTTTATACACAGTTCAGTAATAACATTACAGGAGTATCATATACCTACCTACCTATGTACACAAACGATGAGCAAAGCATGGTAGAGGATTTTAAGATATTTTCCACTAACATTGACATTTATTATTCTTATAAGATCATACTGAGCTAATCGAGATCGTTGCCCTCTGTAAAAACGAAAACTAGGTATTTTCTTGGTCATATAGGGTAAATGGGGGCAATTTATCAGTATTTCTCAATTTTTCCATATAACGAAGTTAAGTTAAAACTTGAATAGCGTCTTATATAAAATGTTTAAATGTGTAAGTGATAAAATCAAGTAGAAAGTACATAGGTAATGAAGCTGCGTATTGGGAAAGGAAATGATAACGAATTAATAAATATGATTTTACCAAGAGTGGACAAAGAAATGCCATGTATATGTACAATGTGAGAAGATCATGAAACTGCTAACTGGAAGGAAGCTGCCCGGCCCGTGGAGGAACCTTTTCTGCTGTTACCCGGTTAGTACGGCAACAGACAGAGCTCCCATCTTTAAAACGGATTACAAAACGTTAGAGCCCTTGCGCTGGTTTTGTGCGTTCTATTTTATACTTTTGTATAGTCTTTGGAGTAAAATGTACAGAATTTCAACTCTATTTTCATAAGTATAACTTCACCTTTACAAATCATAAGACTCTCAAAACGAATGAAGGAAACTAACAGGAAGTACGAAAATATAGAATGTTTTTTATATACGTAGAAGGAGAAATGAAGGCCAAGGGACATTAAATCTCAGGCTCCATGCACTAAGTCAAAGAAAGCTATACCGGTCCTTGTCTCTGTCGTGGAATGGAAATTGGAAATGTGAATCAGTGATATCAAATCAAATACATTTTAAATTCACTAAAATAATGAGACTCTCATTTGATTGATATTAGTTTGACGAATATAGCTTGCAATGGGAATTATAGATACTTATACTACTAGATTAGTAAACTTTATTTACAAATATTTACATTTGAAATAGTCCGTTCCCAAAAAAGTTGACAAACATAATAAAATATGCGCCTTTTCATATGGGTAACATACTATGGTTGCATTTCCAATTCCAATGTTTGAATGCGAAATATTTTTACGGAGTATTTTTTTTACAGATTGCATTTAATCGGAAAGACCAAATTCACATCACAACAACTACCTAAGTACTAGCTACTTGTACTTACTGTGCAACGTAGAATTGTATTTTGCATTGGAATTGGAATACCACTACCACTACCAAATACACAAGACTGTTTCTTGTTAGAAAGTATACAGTTCTCTATGCCGCTAAGGGAATGATTTAAACTACATTGATCTGACTTGGATCGTGAACACCGTGAACATGTGAATCATCCCTATACTTAACTTAGCCGTTTAGAAGGTTTTATTTCTCATCTTCAAGATGAATTTTCGAACATTTACGGTGAAAAGATATGCATTCACGAACAAAGAAAATTTGCGAAGATATTTTAGTAACTCTACCTTGCGTAACACGTAAGTAAATATGAAATAGTTCGGCACAATTGTTTGTATTTCAATTTCATTTGACCATTATTTAAAACGTAGTCAAATTAAAAACATTTGTAAATATTTTCATGAAATGTAACAATTAAAACAAACTTCAGGCCCTATACCATAATACGAAAGGACTTTACTTACAACTTAACGTTTGCTACTTTATTACTAGCTATCAGCTATACGATGCGTATACATATGTTACGTAATAGTTGTCTTTAATATAGATTTTTTAATTAATTATTAATGATTCTTATTTCTACACACGTTTAGTCAATTTATACTCTCGCACACCATTTATGATGCCCCATCGAAGGAGTCAGTCAAGGCCCCTTTCTTAATTACACATGGACTTTTAGGCTCAAAGAACAATTTTAATTCAATCGCTAAAGCTGTGGCAAAAGCAACAAATAGACAAGTAAGTAAAAAAAACATTTTGATGTCAGGGGTGTGAATTTTTTAAAGAATTTGTAATTTTAGATTATTGAAATTGAAGATATTCACATAATTTAAGAATCTACGAATGCATGCTAATTTTAATTAAAATTGATCTTTATCTCCATCTTGAGTAGTCTGGTTAGTGCAGTGAATCATTTTAATATCAAATCTATTTGATTTTCTGTGAGAATTACATAAAATACTATGATATAGGTATGTAGGTATATTTATTTACCCACTATTTTTTCAGGTTATCACTTTCGATGCACGCAATCATGGCGAAAGTCCACATGCTGATGATGCCTCATACGATGCCATGTCTGAAGACATTACTTTATTAGTCAACCACTTGAATATTCCAAAATTTTCTCTTATGGGTCATTCCATGGGAGGAAGAACTGTGATGACTTTCGCATTGAAGAATCCCAATTTACTTGAGAAATTAATTGTGGTCGATATGTCTCCCATAACAAGAGCCATGGATTTATCTTCTATGCAAGGTATTCATTATTGTACTTTTCCCCTCAAATCTTTGCCATTCTATTATTTTTGTCAACTTATTATTTCTTAAACTATTAATTTTGACCTAATTTTCATTTTTGTCTTTCGAAGATTACATCAAATTGCTACTGAGTATAAAATTCGACTCCAGTGTAGAAACAATATCGGAAGGAAGAAAATTCGCCGACTCCGCTATGAAGTCTATCGTTGACGTAAGCGTACTGTAACAATCACTTACTTATAATATTAAAGTTTTATAATCAGATTTATCATTTATTCAATGTTTTAAAATACCTACTCATAGGATGCTGCGCTTCGAGCATTTCTTCTAACGAATTTGGCACAAACGGACCACAAATTGTACTGGAAACCGAATTTGCCTATTTTATTGCAGTCCCTGGCAAATATAGGAGAGTTTCCCGAACATCTAATGAAAACCAAGTTTACTTCACCGACTATGTTTATAAAAGGAGATCGTTCGCCGTATGTGCCAGATTCAGATTTTCCTTTGATCAGTAAAACTTTTATCAATTCTAAATTGACAGTTATGAATGGTTCTGGTCATTGGCCTCATGCGGATAATTCAACTTTATTTTTGAAACATGTTGTATATTTTTTAAATGAATGAATATTTTATTCAATGAGTAGTGACGTTTGCAGTAATTACATTTTAGAAGTAATTTATGCAGTTTTTCATTGCTTTTCGAACGTTCCTGACTTTTACTCATAATAATAGGTTGACGTAGAGTCGAAATATATATATATTTTAATGTCACAACAGTCGAAATACCAAACCTAGTCGTAAGAATAAATACAAACGTTTAGTGCCAGAAACAAAACAATTTGTGTTATTAAAACTAAAATGCATCTTTAATTATTACAATCCCGTATAAGAATAGCAAAAGTTTTATTTTTTTAAAGGATTAAAACGCTTTGATTTATTTTCGTCACTACATTGAATTATAAAAAATCAAAATTACTTTTACGGATACGCATGTAAGTTTGTCAGTTCAGCTCGTATACTTTTAATTAATCTCTTTTTTATCTTGGCTATCGGAGATGTTGTTTTTATTTATGCCATCATAGAATATTTTAATAGCTGAATTTTGTTTGGGTCCAAGTAGTACATGAGAACGGCAGCTTTTCATATGAGCTACAGCCTCTTGAGGAGTCCAATTGTTCTTCTGCAAAATCAAATTCATAACCAAAATAAATTCTCTATATCGTTCACATAAATATCAAAGCTCATTATATCCAGAGTCAAAATACACAATGTATACCTCCATGAGAGTACAAGCAACTAATGTAGCACTTCTAGTACGACCGGCTTTACAGTGGACATACACTGTGTCATCCCCGTTGTTGAACTGTTTCATGAATTCCACCCCTTGTTTTAACTTTTCCTGGCACGGGGCTTCAAAAATGTCTCTTGTAGGTAGCTGAAGAAATGCAATTCCTTGCTCAGCCCAACCCTGTAGACGAGAAAAAACTTTTTTATCCTCCACAATCTCAACAATCTAATCAAGTAACATTTACATTTTTGTTAATCTGCGTTTATTCGTCTGTAAGTATAGCATAATAAATGTTTTGGGACATTTGTAGTTTACCTGTTTTCCATAGGAGAAAAGCCAAAGTTCGTAGTCCTCATTCATAGAAATGATTCCTTTAACATTTTCCTTCTGTAAAATATCTACCATGTTTCTGAATGGCAAAGCCCCCAAAATAATGTTTCGGTCAATTCTGTTATACCATTTCCTGGTAGATAATCTTGCCATTATTACATTGTAGAGAAGCGTTGGGTAAAAGGAAGCTCGTGCAAACATCTTGATAGCGAATATTTTCCCCGGACTTGGATTGTCAATAGCTGTAGGTAGGGCATATAAGAAAAGATCACATAATTTCACATGTTTACTTATACAAATTATAATTATCTAGCAAAGTTGTATATAAAACATTCGAAAAAATTCTAGATTTTATAGGTAAATTATTGTCATTGCAAAGGTGCAATGACAAACAAGCTGTTAATGCTATTTACGTCACAAAAAAGGATATGCAGGTAAAAACTTATAAGGTGCTTACGTGGAAGGAAAAAGTAGCATATAAAGTTTACAAAATAATTCGTCAACACCGACATTTCTACTTTATAATTTTCGATAAAAACTTGGCTTTGCTAATATCTATTCAAAAATTAAGAGTATAATTCTGCCCTTCTTCTGAATTTAAGACACGCAAGACAGGACTAACTAAACTAAAAACGCCACTCCAAACTATACAAACTTAACAACTCATTTACATCTTGAAACTTAACTTGATATGGACACAATATCAAAATTGTTCTTCACAAGACCTCCACTATTAAAGCATTGCAATGCAATCCTTTTTAGTTCTGTATATCTGAAGCATGAGATAGAGTTGATTTAATTACTAGGTATTTACGCTTGATTTACGCGAATGGACATGTCGGCCGGCACGATTAGGGAAAATTCTTTTCCTAAATCTAACTATGCAATGCAAAATCCCACGGTCTCGGTCTTCATGTATGTAAGTAATTTGTAAAATTATGCAATACTATTCTTTTAATTCGGAATCGAAAATGGGTGGCTATTATTATTATGACAAAACGATACCAAGAATACAATACTAGGTCCAGTCCAGTCCACGGTTATATAAGTAACTGTATGTACTACACACGAATGAAATGTATACCTAACAAAGAGTTAAAAGTGAGACACAATAATTTCCCTGACATTGAGAATTTCTTACGTAACTCTGCATGCTAAAGGTGTGAAGGTGAGGGGTGAACTATTGGCTTTGTATTTGTAGCAAAGTAAAACCATAATAGTAAAAATCATAATCGTAATTAACCGTAATTATAAGTGCCATAAGTTGTTTTTAATTATTGACCTTAGTTCTTAATAAGTTCATTTAAAATTGTACACTCACCGTGTAGGAATTGTCATTTTCTTATACTAGTATTCAAAGGGAAAGCCTGCAATATAATATTCAAGCTACATGCAATGCACTTATATGCGTTAAACTCGCATGAATTATTTTCACACGATCAAAACTGTAGACGTAGACACTTGTTGCGGACAAGCACAGATTTTATATATATATATTATATTATAGATAAGAGGTTTTTAAAGATCTTAAACAAAATTAATCAAATTGGAATGTCTCAATCGGTAACAATGAAGTATTCGTTGAAATAGGACAGCAAATTGTATGTTTTGAGTTTTGAGAATGTTTCAATTGGTTAATTACTATTAAATAGTAAAGGTGAGTTACCGGAACTCATTTTGCTTTGCAAGATCTGTTGATGAAGTCTCGTACTGAACAGATGTCTTAGGTAGTCTTCTATGAGATGAACAACAACGGTATTTTCACGTAGATATAGAGCCGGGGGCGAAGACCGACGAAGACGTTAGCCAAAAACCGTTACTTGCTTAGCTTTAAAAAATGATGATCGCAGCCGCAGGTTCTGCAAAAATAAGGTTGTATGAATGAATGTATACTAAATACTAACAAGTAACAAGTAATGCAGGCAATCTACACTTAGGTACACGCATTACACACTTCACCTTCGCCATTTACAAAGTTATACCTCTTCTTCTACTGTCTAAGTGTCTACTACTTATCACCAGCCACCATACCAATATGCATGCTTTTCCTCAGATATCTGAGTATATACTTATGTAGTGTAAAGTGTAATATTATTTTATTACCTATAGGTATAACAAAGTAGAAAGATAGATTGGTACTTACTTTTCCCAAACACAAACACCAACTCAACAAGGGACAAGAAGATGCAATTAAGTAGGTCAATCCTAATCCGAGTAAACTTGGAACTTAATGCGTATATAATATGAAGATATCGTTTTGTACTTTGTTTTGTAACGTAGGTACTGTAAACCCGCAGATATTAATTATTAAAACATAGCAGTGATGCAAGGATACAAACAACTGTAATAATAAGATAAACAAGTTACTTTACAAAAGAGACGAGAAATAAAATCCCAATCAGATATTAGGTATGTACCTAGATATTAATCCGTATTTATGCTATATTATGCTATTTAAAAATGAAGTGCGTCTATGCTTCTGTAAATTATGTTAATGTATCGATACTTCTATAGTTTGCTTTAAGGATTTTGACTTAGCCGAGCATCTTTATAGCACGAAGGAAGGGATACCTAGCCTTTTGTTTGTACAATGACATCACCACATTTCATAAGACTACCGATCTATTATAGTAGCCTAAATAAGTAAATAGGTTGCACTTTAATATAATGTTATTCTTTTGATTACCTATGTGATTCTCAAGAAAGATTATTTTGTAACACATGGACGAAAAGCAAGGTTGACTGGAACGATTTTGATATGGAGATGAGTGTTCTCATCCTGCTCCAACTTTTACTTTCAGTGTGAAAATGGTGTGTGATTCTGACTGATTATGTGAAAGACGGGAACTTCTATAATTTTTATCCTAACCCTTTGTATGATTTTTCACACCATCTCATCATAATAATAGCAGTTGTTACAGACAATTTAATCTAAGGATGACAGTTATTATGGCGTTAAACTTTTATGCAACTAATTTGATTTTACAGCAAAATCTGGGATTCGGGAATCGTGAGCTTGTATTAAGTAGGTATTTCATTTTGAGAGAAAATACGATACAAAAATTATATTTAACTGATGTAATTTTATTATTAGTTTACGAGTTCACTCAAAAGTATAATAATATTATTATGTTAGTATACAGGCAGCAGGTAATTAGCTAGTATTATAGAACAATTATTTAAATAATAATACTCATTTTTAACATTTTCGTGCGTCTGTGTAAACACCTCGAAAAGGGCATCGAATTACGTACAAAGAGTAGATACCAATATGATACCATGCATTTGCCACTGTTGCAAAACATAACTTAAAATGAATAAAATGGTAATAGGTACGCTCTATTAGCCATAAGAAATAAAAATTCAAATGCAGACATAGACTAATCAAGAGATTTTTATACCTTGAAAAATACAGTAAAATAGGTCCGTATGTGCTTATTTATATGTAATACAACCATGGTTGTTAATTAGGTACTTGGCATAAGGAATGTTTGGATGAGTTCTTACAGAAAACTGTAAATATTTGAATGAGAAATATTTAGAAGTATTGAATTGGGTCAGCCTCCTTTACAGGTCCTTTGACACTGTGCACAGAAACGTTCCCCTGAAAATCTTTGTATAATCGAACGTGGAAAATCTCCTTTCCAAGTTTTATTTTGATAAAGTAGTTCGTTCCAGCCACAACTTGAGTTTTGTAAGTTACAGCTACTGGTATGTCGTTAGCAAATACATTCGGGGAATCTGCTGTGGCGGAAGACCCACCAGAAGAAACAAGAGCCGCAGCAGCCTTGGTCTTTATTTCCTGACTAGTTTTTAATACGTAGTCTTGGACATCTTGTGTTGCTACCTTTTCGGAGTCCGATATTCCACCAGGTCTCATCTAAACATTTATAACATTCAATTTCATTAGGAAAATGTATTCTCAGTATACTTAACTAGCAAACACTTCACAATGTACTGTACTTATGTAGGTATATAGGTGGGTACTAAAATTAATTAAGCAAATTATTGTAGTGGATTAATTCTCAATTTTCTAAAATATAAATAAAACGAAAGCGCTTAAAAGTCAAACGTACCGTATACACAGACGATAATAGGCCGAGTAGGAACAGTATCGTAAACTTCTCCATACTTCAATGGTGAAAAATGTTGAACAACAAAATATAATATTGGCAGAAGTTTCTATATCTTGACTGAGAATGTATTGAATTCGATGATTTACTCTGACTGTTACTCAGCTGACTAAAACTGACAAGGTACCCTCTTTTAACTAATAGCTCTTTATAGGAAACATATGCGATGCTGTGCAGTTGCTTTACAAATTACTTCTCACTCACTGTTAACTTGTATGTATGGACGGCAGTGAATGTATTGTACACACGAAGGTAGTTCTATTCTACTTGTTACAAATTCACTAATTTTTTTTACAGGGTTTTCCATTTCTCTTCTAAAATACTTGCTCCATGTATCCTACAATATAAGAGCAATAATTAAATAATTACCTTTATGTTTTTAATTTCATGGTACCTGTATATTAAGAATTAATATACAGGGTACATTAATACACAGCACATGCATTGACTGGGCGTATCAATATAAATTGGATTATTTATTTTGCCTTATTACCCACCTAGTTTTCCATGCATTCCTAAATGGGTAGTTTTTGATTTAACAAATGTAAAAGAGTAAAGGGTGCACGTAACCAACGTTTGTAAGGAGTTTATAACTTAAATGTAGTAATTTTTGTACTAATTACAGCTTAATTCCTTACAAATGTATCTTCGCTATAGCATTGTTCAAATCGAGGTCTAAGCATATTCGTTTACTACATACCCTAAAAATTCAATTAATTCGCCGGCGAATTATTGTTTGGGGGTCCTGATTTTGGACCTGAAAACCTGATATAGTTCACCATATGGCGAATTATTGCGATAGGGCGAATT
>JABASI010001992.1:0-21694 GCA_019776505.1 Tomocerus nigrus
ACTATGTACAGGATTTAATGTTATGCATATAGATATATATTTCCCTTTATTTCTCTTCAAATTGAGTGAAAGTGCTCCGTTAGCCATTGAAGTCAAAGCACAGCAAAAGAACACGAGGCTACCAGGTGATTCGTGTAAAATAAACCTTTTCCCCTTCTTGCATTAAGTAGAGTTCATTTCACTCCTCCATATAATATAGCTACACTAATACATTCGAGTGACTCTTTGCTCTAAATGTTTGCACGCGATCTATTTTCTTCTGACTTCTGACTAAATACATTTTCCTTCTGTGTTCTTTCACTCTGCAAAACTTAGTTATTTGGTTGGTGGTGGTGGTAGGGCTATTATGTACGCTCTGCTTTACAGATACTTAGATAGGTTAAGTTTTAGATTTTGTCAGATATCTAACCTGATATACATTTAACATTTGCATACTTACATCTCTATAAAGTTCCTGTACAGCTACATAACATTAATAATGTGTTTGTATTTCTTGAACCCGTTCATTCGGTTCATTTAACTGAAAATTATTCCTTTTCCACCCATATAACGCTGTAATTTAAAATGCAAAAATAAAAGTGTACGTATTTGTTGCACGAAATGCTAGTAACTAATAATAATATATAATTAAAATAATTATATCTACGAATCTACGTAATGTTTTCTCTAGGTGCTTACATATGCACATACATATTTAATACATGAAGAGAAAGTTTCTTATGTAATCAGGGCATTTGTTCAGCTTGCAATTAACTCTGCAAGCTACACGAAGAAATTAGTCTTTAACGCGTCCTGGTGTATACACATAAATAATATGTATAAGCATTCACTGTCGATGCGGCACCCTATACTTTATACATAGTAGGTACTTTTATACTTCATACGTATACTTATCTACAGTAAAGTAGTTCCAATGAAATATAGCTTAAAATATTATAAGAAAGGTAAGTAGCCTGTCTACATTAGCTTTCCCTCATTACCATTTTAATTGATGGATGGGTAGTGCATGCACAGTCTAAGAAATTCCAAAACTCCTATACGCTGAGGAAAAGAGAAGTTTTGTTGCAGCCTTAAACCCACCATATATAAGGTGAGTCAATCGATAGACTATTTTGCTATTTCCGCTTCAAGTGGTGTAGGAAATGGGAAAACCAAAAAGAAACAATTAGAGCAGTGAAAAAAAGTTATTGCGCAAGAAGCCAAAAGGCAAAATGAAATTGGTGTAGGTTTGTAAGAGGAAAATATGGATTTAGCCGAAGGAAAAGGAAAGCGAAAAATATTTTAGCAGTATTTCATGCTCAAAAAGATGACAGTTGGCTTATTGCTATCTGAGCCAGAAGAAAATAAAGGTACTCGCTTTCTTAAAAGGTTAGTGGATGTTTTGAGGCAATGTATAGAAAAGCAAGCGGGAAAGGTGTAAGATAGCGACGAGAATGAATTGATAGGAAGTGACAAGTATCATAACGGTAAACAATCGTAGGGAAGAAAAGAAGAAAAGTTAATATCATAAAGTATTTAGGAGATAGTGTAGGAAGTAGTATTAGACAGAGAAAGATGTTGTTCTAAGATAGGCACTTGAGTTGAACTGGCGTAATCTGAGCATATCAGTAATCTGTGTTAGGGCACTCTAAGAGTGTCTGGTGGCAGTGTGCAAGTGCAGTGTAGTGAGTGGTGCATGGTGTGAGTGTAAATAAAGGAATTGGAGTTACCTTTCGGAGTGACACTGAAAGATCTGAGGCGGTAAGACTCTTCATCTTCATCTTCCACATCCGGAGCATTGTTGTCTGGGACGTCAAGATAGCCCGTGGGTTTCCTCGGACTTTTGACCGAGTTCACTCTGCGTGTTGAATTGGAGCGAGATGGCTGTGGGGATTTGGGTAATCCGGTGGGTTTATTAGGTCGTCGAGAAGGGAGAGGTGAGCTCTCGGGAGTAGCGATGGTCGGAATGATACCTACACCTCCACTAAAACTGAACGCGTCTTTTTCCGGTGTGCACTTTTGATCAGCAGATCCTCGGCGGGTCTCCGGCCCGCCGCCGCTGTGTCTCCTCACGAATTTCGGTGAATCTCTAGGAGTATCGTTTAGGGGCGGGGTGGAGTGGTGGTAGTGGTTCGTGTTGAGGATGTACTGGGGGTGGTTGTGGAGGGGCTGTGAGGGCGGCGGCGGGGTGCCATGCAAAGAGTTGTTGCTCATCTCCAGCGATGTGGAGGTGATGAGTCGTCCGGCACTGGGCACTTTGCGAATGAAAGGATTGTAAGATTCTTGACAGTCACGCAAGGCTCCTTCGCTGGAAGCCAAATCCAAATGTTGTTCTTGCTGGTAGTCTTTGATGAGGTCTTGCTCTCGTCTCTTGATTTTCGGTCGTGAGCCGACAACGCGAGCACTCTGAGAACGATGTGCACCATGTTTTCTTGGTCTGGTGGGCGTGCTGTTTGGGATCTGCATGTTTCCTCCGCTCCCGCGACTTGTCGAGTAGTCGTCGCTATGCAGCAGAGCTCGGGAGGATTGCCCATTTTCTCCTCTGGACGATGTGGCGGTGGTGGGAGGGTGTCGACGGTGCAGGGCTGCTGCTTCCATTGCCGAGCACCCAGGTGCACATATAGATGCTGAACGGCCTTTCGTGGCCATCAGGTTCTGGTAGTAGGATTCCAACTCTAGAGTCATCTCTCACTTACTATTCCTTATTATTATTATAATACTCTCTGTTGTGCTATGAAGTGCAGGAAAACGAAGTAAGTCAATGCAAAGTAAAGTTTCTCCCACTCCGTCGTATGTTATGTTATGATTGAGTGTCTTTGCCCTAGGGCAGCTTTCCTTACTCAATAATGCTTTACTTTTACTGTTTCTTCAATCTCTCTCCACTCTCTTACTACTTTGTACTATTAGTAACGTTTGACTTATTTTCCCTCATTATTTCACTTGGCTGAAGTGATAGTAATTTGATGTAATAGAATCCCAAAGAATCCGTTGGGGTCCCCGTTCTGCTATGCTATGCCTCTTCTTCTTTCTTCGTCAGACCCCCTTGTGACTATATGCTCGTTAAATACTCTTTTACTTCAGTTCTGTTCTGTGCTATCTTCTTTTGGTTTGCCCTGTTAAAAAATGTTTCAAGTATAGGAGATGTAAGTAGGATCAGATTGCGAGATTCCCTTGTCCGACTTTTCTCTGATGAAATGTGAGGGCTCCACAAACTCCTACGGGAAATATAGAGCAAGTTCAATTGGCTGACGGATTTGATTGGTTGCCTTCTACTTCATCAACGTTATCTTTCCCCTCTTAACTTGACTTGTCTTGTAGCACTAAGCAAATGTTTGTGAGGGAATCCTGTACAGAATTGCTAATGCGTAATTCTCTGGCTGTTGTGAGTCGTTATTATGGCAGAGTAGGCTGGCATACATAAAACTATGCTCAGATATTATCCCTCTGTTTTTCTATCGTCGTTTCCTAAACTAAATATAATATATTATTATATGCCTCTTGACTGGATTTTACGTAAATTTCAGTGCTACGGCGAACATAATCTGTTTCTGGTTGCTGCTGAGTTGTTACGAATGTTGGCAACAGAGTAGACATAGATAGTCAAAGCCAAAGTCCTCGCCAACTATTCTACGTAAGTTAAGTGTGTACACTTGTTGTGTACGTAAAGGCAAGTTGTGCGAACTTGTTCCTTTTTTCAGTAAGTTCTGCTGGTCTAATTTCGTCCTTTACTTACTTATTGTTAGTTAGGTGCTTCACTGGAGTTGCTTCAACGGCATTGGTTACAACCGGGTCACATCTAATGGAAATTAGGACGATGCACACTATTAACTTTTGAACGTAAAACGTCGCTTGCTAATTGTAACTTGGCCTGTTCTTCTACTCCGTTATGTGTGTGCTGCTGGTTTTTTCTTTCGATGACTTCTCCGTATGGTTCAGCTTCTTTATCTGTAAATAATGAGAACATTGTTTTTGCAGATTAAGTGCATTGAATTGTCTCTCTTCCACTCTCCTATCATAATTCTTACAGTATACATGTCGCATGAATGGCAACGACACGTGACGAATTGAACTCTCTCAGTAATTGAATGAAAGCAATTTATACTGGGTCGTAAATAACTAAAGCCTTCCTAAAGTCGTTTGGTGGTCCTTTCCTTGTCGTTACCATTTTACGGCCGCTTTTTTGTTTTTGGCATTGTTCCGCGCAATTTGTATGGCAATAACTGAATAACTACTACTCAGAAAAGAATACTCCTACAATTCCAATTATTCCTCAATTGAAAATCCATTTAATATAACTTTATTTGATGACTCAGTCTTCTTGAATTCGATACTAATATCATTTCTGTTATGTACTACAAACACTACCTATCTAAAAATCATGGCTTAATTTCAGTCTTCTCTACAGCAGAAATGTCCAAAAGTCACAATGTATTGCCTGGTTAGTATCCACAATAATTACACAGCTTGTTTGTATTGGGGCATTACTGACATGGATATTTTACTATCCTTCTTTCTAGTACAAATATATTATTATATCTATAGGTAGGTAGAAAGAAAGTGCATGGTTTTCCATGCATGTGAACAACAGAATAGTAAATTAAGGATGAGAAGTAGGTTGATAGCTTCCTCTTATTGCTATAATTTCCCTGGAATTTTTGTTTACGAAATGTTCCTCCTGGTTTCAACTTTCATTGGTTTGGTACATTTGTTTTATCTCAAATGTACGTGAATTTGCTATGATCAAGTGGCATGCTAGGTAGTTGTGTCTTGTGCCTTCTTATGTCATGGTTAAATAAGTTGCATTTGGATTGAGAACGTTTCTGAACGTTTCACTGGAATCGACTCCAATTTTTTGAGTTCGTTAAATAATATCATTATGCAAGACTGAGTTTCTGAGTAAGAGTTACTGAGATAAGAGCCAAAAAGAGAAAGCTATCCATTCAATATTCTCATAGTGTTCCACCGCAACCATTCCCAATTTAATAATCTCAAGGATACTTCTAGGGAGGAATTGCTAGATAATAATAAGTCCGGTTATCTGGCTCGAGCCAAAAAATGTTTATAAATATTTCGAGCCTTTGCTTATGCTACGCGCAAACAAAATTATAAATCGTGTTAAGCATTTTGTTTTGTTTAACAAACAATTCATTACATATAAAAAATTGTTCACGGGCAATGATCGTAATGACAATAATATATTATCGCCAGTAGAATGAAAACGTTAGGCTGTGACGTCCGGACAAGGTATTTTTGATTTGATGACGTAGCCTAAGTATTTGTAATTACTTCGTTATGATTAAAGTAAAATGTAATTTTTGCAAATGAAAGAATTTTCCTCCATCCCTCCCCCAATTGAATTCATTCAATCAATCCTACTTTGACAATGAACCATGTGTAAGTATGATTAATTATGCCCAATTCCCGGTTCGGAAAATGCTATATGCTTCTACTTCCTTTATAGCATTGCTTCATAGTTTCGTGTTTTCTTTCTATGAAAAATTACTTGTTGTTAGATCGCTTATGGATTTGTCACGTATTGCACAATGTTTCGTGACTTTCTAAGGTCCGTATGACGCAATATTTGACAACTGAAGGAAATGTTGTTGAAGATTTTTGGAAAGCCAAACATGTGAAGGAAAGGAAGTACATGACTTTAGTATTCAGAGTGTTTTTTGGTTTTCAATTCAATTACGTACTTGTCGTAAGCAAGATTTTGACTTGGTTGGTGCTACGAACGAAGTACATGTCCTATGAAATAACCTGCTAATCCTATTAGGTAGGAAAGAGCAGGCAGCCTGTGGGAAGTTGTAGTACGCATGATATGATATGATGCTTTAATCCGAGTTTTTTCTATTAATATGAAAAGGTCACAGCCGCTATTAGAGTAGGAGTGCATCGACGAGGGAATAAATGAGCAGCAGAACGGCAATGCATTTTTATAATGATATGACACTGAGATTATAATGGCGATGGATGCTGATGATTAAATGTCCTTGTCAATTGTAGAGCTACTACATTTCGTAGGGATTAACATGTGGGGCTGCATTATTCCGAAATATTCCGAATATTATTTCAGTAATCTATTTCTGGAAGCCTGCTCCAACTCACCATACTAGAGTCAACGTTAAAATAAGGCACATGCATTGGGTAGCTAACTAAGAGGCACACACACAGGCAGAAGAGGCGTAACAAGAACAATCTTAGATTTCTAGTTTGGTTACGTCTATTCTGTAACTGTAAGAAATTAATTCAGACTGTCATGTCGTGTCCTCGTCATGCTATGTCCATTGTCTAGTTAATTAAACATTGAAATTGCATTCCGTCACTACCGAATTGCAATGGACTGATTTCATGAGATTTGCATAAATTGCCTCTTTCTCTTTTGTTGTGCGTTTAGTGCCGTGCTGTTCTGTTCTGTTGTGGAATCAGTGCATGAATGAAGCTATATTAACTATTAGCCTTCTACAATCCAGATATATTTGCCAATTCCAAGTTCCGAAGCAGATTCCAAAATGCTTGACATTCTTCTCATGTTGGCAACTACAGATATTATTCGCTACAGTTGTAATCTAAGTGTGGTGTGATTGATTGCATACGAAAATCGCCTTTGTGTTAATTAATGCAATTTATGCTTGACTACTGTAATGTAATTGTCTGAATATTTGGCTACTGTCTTCTATGATTAATTTCATTGGCTGTAGATATAAATAGGCACAACACACTTAATAGAAAGTTGCTACGTTAATTAGAATTTCTATTGGCTACTACAACATAGCGTATTAATTATTGACAATGCAATTAACGGAAGAAAAGACAGACTAATGGACTAATAAGTAGTAAAACGTGTTCTTCTTCAGACCCATGCCTAATATCTACAGTCAGCGTTTCTATAATGTTCATTATGTAAGATACTCATTTAATATAGGTAGCTACTATTATTTAGAAATAGAATGCAATAACAATTTTGTATCCTAACTAACTTGTATCTCTGTATCTACTAGTAATTATGTGTTCAATGAGTAGGTTGTAATTTATGAGTGCTGCTAATGGCCGTAATGAATCGAAGGTTGAAGAGAGAGGAAGTAGATATTTGCGAGACATATTCTGTCCTATGTACGTTAGCACTTGGCGGAGTTATGTTTCTTTATTTTGTTTTGCTAATGTCTACCTACACATCACGGGGCATAGCGTAGGTTAACTTTTCTTTATGTTGTGTTTAGTTTTAGGCAGGGTTATAGATTGGACTTCGGTTCGACTCGAATTTCTTTCCCTCTTTCCTGCTACGGGACAGGAGCACTCACTCACAGCCAGACGGGAAATAAACTATAGGATAGTATAAGTAGCAGAACGATTGAGTTTTCCTTCCCTTTTACCTTGCTCTGGTTTGCTACGATTCTTGCCAACTTGTTTGTCTTGCAAGCACTTTTACCTTAGCTGTATATGTATATATATTACTATATGGGAATTTCAGGAGGGACTAGTACTAGTAGTCCTGACATGTACCTACTAAGGTATATATGTAGTTGACTAGTTAAGTAGGTAAGTAAATCGATTTGAGGAAACGAAAAGAAAGCAAACCTTCCTTCACCTGCCCTGCATTTGTTTTGCCAATATCTACTAATGCTGACTAACTACTTACACTTAGATTGAACTAGACCTAAGTAGGTGCTTATAATTTCAGGTATATCCTCTAACCTGCTGTCTGCTCTGCTCTGCCCTGGTCGCACTACTACCTTTTCCTTTTTCGACACTAAACATATAGTAGCCATTTACAAACTACCTACAAGTCTCAAATGCTCCTAATCCTAATCAGTCTGGCAATAAAGTCCGCTATATTTTCAATTGAGCATATACCTAGTCGAATGGACAGAAATAAATAACTTGCCTTTTGTTTTCTTACCCACACTGTCGTTTAAATCTCCTCTGTCTTTTAAGAGCTAAGACATTTTCTTAATGCTTTGCTAGAATATACAATACCTACACGTTCGAGCTAAATATCACAAAAATAATTCCCCGGGTTTTTTTCATACATACAATATACAGAATCGTAGGATGAATTAAAGAACGCTTCATGTAAATTTAAAAATGTTGATACTAAAATGACTGTGAGTTAAATCCAGTGCTGGAGCTACATTATGTCAATCTCATTATTAGTAAACACATTCCTTGATGTACCGTACATATATACTACACAAACTACACATTATCGTCTGTATATTTGACTTTTTTCAGTTCAACTTTTTAATAAATTATCCTAAATATAAAACTATAATGTGTCTACAGCCACAGAGATTTAGGAAAGTCTGTATTACCCGTAGGAAAAATATTTGTAATGGTTATGGTTCCTCAAACATTTTCATGCAAATTATGCGCGGATATTGAGTTAGTCTAGTGGATGGAATGAGTGTATTCCAGGTTAAAGTAGTAGATAGCGTAAACAAACACGTTTATTTAGGCATACATTGCTCTGCTGCAGTTTGTACCGCACAGCTCTTAAATTATTTATAAATATAGTTTCGTTTTCTTTAGTCATGCAGGTTAGGCGTATGAAGATGGGGAATTCCTTTTTTTTTTCAGGATAGATACTTACATTACTCAAGGGAAAGCTATCTGTATACAGTGTAAAGGAGGCTATAAGTAGCACTACGCAGGCAGAAATGCGAAAGATAGATACGAGATTTCTTGTCGGATAAAATGATTTAGATGATGTAGTATATGTATGTATGTATGTATATGGTGTATGTAGCGGACTAATGACAATTCTGATGCAAAAAGGACTGAAGCTCAAATACAGAACGATATTTTGATTAGCATAGCAAAGCTAATAAAATTTAAGACTTTTACAACTTTAACAAGGTGTGTCTGACAAATGGAGTTGTTGAACGAAGTTGTAAAATTCATTTAGCTTATAGTACTATGATCTTCAAAGTGAGAGTTCAAGGTACAATTGCCATGAAACGAGGGAGAGTAGGGTGTAAGTGGTGTGAACGTTCTCTCTGCTCGCGACTCTATATGCATATTTTTTGGTGAAAAATAGTCGAATGTAAACAATAAAAGTCTAAAATGGCAAATGCGGGTCGCTGGCTACTAGTAAATAGTAGAAATAATAGATGTGTACACTAAGTTATAGTGAATTAAAAGGCTTAAGAAGTTTGTAGTAAGAAAAGACCCACAGGTGTTCGCACTACACCAGTGCAGAACAAACATTATTTTATATCCCATATCGTATCTAACATAAGTTAGCGTCGGCTTCTCTCTTTCTCTCTCTCTCTCTCTCTCTCTCGGCGTATTTTATGTACAAAAGGAACAAGCCGGTTACCATTAAGATGAACGTAGAGAGTTATCTTTGCTGTTAGTTCGTTAAATAACATTTTACGATATTCATGGATATAAATTGTATTTGATGTAATCTAAGAGGTCTGTGCATCTGTCGCCTTTTTTATGAGATGTATCTGTATCATATTTCTTATCCTATCATAGCATGCCTATGCATACTTATCCTCAAATGCACTCTGTCTTCGAAATTTTATCTTACATTTACATTGCATATATATAAGATAGGAAGGAAGATGAAATATTCATTTGCAAACATTTTGGGGCGACTTGGCTATATCCTTTCCTGCATTGAATAGATGAGAGTTGTGTGAGAGTGTGACTGTCTCTTCTCTTTTTCACTCTCTTAAGTTAAAAGCTTTACGGAAGTAGTTTAGTCTAACCGTATGGACGAAGATGGATCGTATTACTGTACATTTATCTACTAACTCTAGTAATATATTACTTATTATATACATACCACTATATTTAAAGTACAATTACCTACAAATCAGTATGAACATAATTTACAGTAGGATGTAGTCTACTTATAGCACAGTTTATATTTTATAGCCAAGAGTAGGTCGTATTTTGGGTGACATAAGTGAAAGGAAGTAAACTAAAAATGATTGAGTTGAATGTTCAGCTTCCAGCTGCTTTCAGTTGAAAATTTCTAATATTTTTAATGGATGTTAGATGTCAATGTTTCCTGTAGGAGTTATAAATATAAATAAGTGTACTCAAAATCTTGATTCACTCTCTCAACTCAACTCAGGTATTCCATATCTCTATCTTCCTCTTTTCAACATCCAACACTACACTCTCTGTATGCAATTTAAATACATGCACATGTAGTAGAAAATGTTAAATTTTATTTTCTGCGAGCGTTTTATTAGTTTTCATTAGTGTGTCGTTAATGATTTATAGTTGTAGTAGAAAGTAGAAGAAATGTTGGATTTACCTTGTCTCAAGTTGAACGATGGCGAATGAGAATTCGTAAGGTTTTGGCAACTGTTATTGTTGATTTGGCTCTCAATATGTGTAATCGAAATAGTTTTTAGAATTGAGTAGAGGAAGAACTGCGAGTTGAAATGGAAATCGTCTGTATAGAAGAGCGGCAATAATATTATGTTGATGTCGAGTTAGGGCGATAGAGAGTTGAGGGGAAGCCGGTTTTGTAAGATAGAGTCGTTGAATCCGGCGTGGTGATTGCCTCGTAAATGAAATGTGTGTGATAATATGAAATATGTGGAAAGAATGAGAAGTTATTGCACTGGCAGTTAAACTCACAATCAGTTCAGTCAGTTGGATAATAAAGTGGTGACTTTTGGGGTATTCAGGAATAGACTGGTGTGGTGTATTGCAGCAGCGTTGAAAAAGAGATCGCGGAGATGAGTATGGGGAAAGCTCGCTCCTCGTCGGTCGAGAACTGTGTCTGTATTAAGTTGGAGGCAAACAGCCACGTTTTCTTAGCTGACTGAATCAGATGGACAGAATGCCGTTGCGTCGCTACCAGAAGAAGAAGAAGAAGAAGAGATGTTGGCCAAGAAGAGTTCCAGATGTAAATGGAAGTGATAAGAGGAGTCGGGTAGCTTTTCCTCCCGTTCGAAACTCGAGTGTTGTAGAGTTTTTTTAACGATAAGTGAAGGAGTTCTAAATATTCCTCTGTTTTTTAGCTGTGTGTAGTTATACGTAGGTAACACATAAATGAGTATGTACGTTTTTATGTTCTGCCGTTATAGTTGAAGAAGATTCTCTTGGTTTTTCCAGTGGTGGTAGTGGTAGGTGGTAGGTAGGATATACTAGACAGGTTTGGCTCCGTCAGTTCACAGTTCGGCTGATTGTCAGAGAATGAAGGTAGAAGATAGGACGAAGAAGGAAAGTCGTTGTGTAAGTGCAGAGCAAAGAGGAGCTCGGCAAAGTCGTACATACTTTAGTTGTGTCTGTAGTTAGAAGATATTGTAGTGGTACTAGTGTTATGTCTAACGGTATGTGCATGTTCCATTCCTATCTATTTCCAAAGGTGTGTGTGTGAGTACGGATGGTGTGTGTTGTGTAGGGACATGGAGTTGAGTGGATGTAGCCGCATCGAATCGTCCTACCTTCCTTTGCTTTGTCTGTCATGGACTTAAACAGTAATAGTGTAGGAAGAGTCTGTCATGCACGTACCTTAGTAGTAGCTCTCACTATAAATACCCGGCTCGCCAATATTTAGTCCCTGCACATAAGGAACCGTTCTAAGTTCTAGTAAGCCTTACTTTCTTTGGCTTACATGCAAAAGGAGAGAGAGAGTGAGAGGTAGAAGGAGTAGGAGGCTTTTGCCATTGTTCGACTATCATTTTGCCTTCTTCCCAAGCGTATAGTAAGTCAGCTTGTCTTCTGGCCCATGCCAAAGAATATCTACGTACATTCATATAATATTATACTACCTTTTCCTTTGTAACTTCTTCCAAGCTTTTCCCTTTAAACTTCCTCTCTCTCTGAGTAAAGAGTGTCTTTTTGGACACTATACGATTGTCTTTGTGCCTTGTTTGTCTCTGTAGTGCTATTCTCTCTATTTCTTGACGACTAGTTCAAATAATGCTCTCTCTCTAGCTTCACAACCTTATCATATGGAATATTAGCAATAAGAGCTGGAACAATGTACAAACTGAGGCACTGACATATTATTATTACTGTAGCACTTTAGTGTAACTTACCTACTTGTCTATGCTTGTGAATTCTTCTTCCTTCAAAAGTTTAGCAACTGTCTTGTCTATCTGTCTGTATGTCTACTATAAGAATATTATGTGCAGCATGCAATACGGCATAGCTATTATCCTCTTCTCTTCCTTATGTATGTCACTGTGTATTTGTCTATCCACAAATGTAATAAAGTTCTGCCGTGCGCACAGGTAGATTTCTAAATAGTCTTTTCTCTGCTCCAATTTTCCGTCATTCGACGGATACTTTTATTCGCTTTGTGGATAAGTATATGTTCCCATTCCCCCATGTTTATTTCTTCTTGGCTAGAAAGAATAATATTAGATAAACGAAGACTAGGAACTAGGAATTAAGAGAGAGAGAGAGAGAGAGAGCATAATAAGAGTTTATTACCTTATGTTATGTATATAGGTATGTATGCATGTGTAGTAGCACATAATAAATACGCAAGTGTGCCATTGGTTTACGAGATATTTGATGTTTATTGGTTTGTTTGTTACATTTGCAGATAGTTTCTTGGCCTTCTCTGCTATGGTCTGGTGTGGCGTAGCTGTGAAGAATCTCTTGTCGTTTGATGCCTTGCTTTTTGAGCTTGTTCTGCTCCCAGCGTCTTTCATGTCAACATTCAACATGCACAAATACAAATATCTTGTATTAATGCTCCGTAACTCCTGCAAAAGACGATCTTTTGCTATTTCCCGACATTATTTGGTTCGTGTATATACTTACTCGGCAAACTTTTCTCCCTCTCTCTCTTCTCTCTTTCTGTTGCTTATAATGAAGATGGGGATATTACTCAAGTCCCTGAAATATTTCTACATGAATGTGATTACTTGAGATTCTGGGAAAATTCTAGGATTTATTGAATTGAATTCCTGTGCAAGGGAAAGCACATACAGGTTTTCTCTTGATAAAGTTAAGGTTCCGTTCCTTTATGCTTCACTCACTGCTATGATTTAAGGAAAGATTGGCTCTGTCATGCACACGTATGGATGTACAAGGATATCACTCACTATACACACACGTACATACTACCTCCATTTCCTTTTCCTACCCTCATCCTTGACTAATATGAAATCAACTTGATTAGATTGCATTGCATTTGAGTTTTTTCTTCTGTGTACGCATCTGATGGTGGCGTTTTGTCGTCCAATCCTAAGAATATGTCAAATGACAAAGAAATGCGCGAGACAGAGGAGTTTCTAGAGCGTATATGCATACTGTACTAAATACTTTAACGAATATAATTCATTTTCTACCCGGAACGCTATACTATTGTATACCTCTACTCTAGTATGCGTGTATCATATACTCTGTGGTGTGTGTTGTAGATATTACGTTTTAATAGTTTAGTTAATGGATGGAGGATGCCAGTTTTTCCTTTGCTTTGCTTTTATATGTACAATCAAAATGATATTATTAGTAAATTTTAGGGTATAATAGAACTAATGTTCACTTTCAATTGGTGATGTCAAAGAAAAGGCAAAAGAAAAGAAAGAATGGAGATATAGAAAGAGGTTTAAAAGAGTGATAGACAGACATAACGCGACTCGTCTTGTGCGAGACTGATTTTTTGCTTGGCTTGATCTCTTTTTGACTAGTGTAATTTCTATATTGGCTATAGCGAGTAACCTTAGTATGGAGAATTTATAAGATAGAAATAATGTAGTGTGTCTGTCCGCCCGTCGGCTTGCATATCTCTGCTAAGGGCATTAAAAAAGTGAGCTAGCGGACTAGATTCGAGTCGCAATACAACAATATAATATATAACAGAGAGACACATTCAATATGTGTCCATGCAAGTCGTAAATGTAGTAAGTAGGAGAAGTCTCAAGTAGATTGTCTTGTGATGTATTCTAAATCTGGCATGGCACCGGCTTAGCACAAGGCGAATAATCCTCTCGTCATTCATCGGATAGTAAAAGGAGTCTTTTCTTCTTTTCTGACTGCTTGGGCCTTACAACTCTGTCACACTCTCCTCGCTCCCTTCTTCTTAGACTCATCTCTTTTTCAGTCTCATCTTGGATTTCTTTTTCGACTCTACTTATGACTACTAGGATGAGAGTGCTCTCTCTCTCTCTCTCTCTCTCTTTCACTGTACAAGATGCAGTAGTACACCGCACCACATTCGACTTCAAATACAACATACTTTACTCTTTAGAATTCTAATTTCAATTCCATGTAAATCTCCATTCGTTGGGAATTTTGCTTTACACGAAAGAGTGGAAAGAGTGAGTAGCAAATGGCAATGCTAAAACTCTGATTCTTCATTCTACTTACTTTCTACTACACAATACGCAATAGTTATAAGCCTGAGAGTGTACTATGCTTTTCATACACACACGCTTGTTTGTGGTATGGGACTCAGTCTCATGCTACACATATATCAAATTTCTGGCGTATGTAAATAGCAGCTCATTCTCTACAGCTGCATCTTTCTCTCTCTCTCTCTCTCTTCATGCACGAATATATGACGTAAAGTCGTGCAATGTGTTAATGATAGTTACGTTTTGCTAGAGGTTTAAGTACATTCTAGCTAAGACTCAAGTATGTAATATATATTTGTGCTAACATTAACTACATACTTACAAGTACTATCGACTTATATAATTTATAGTTTGACGATGGGCACTGTTGTAAAGTCCTGAGTGAGTTGTATGTATTTATGAGTTGGTTGAATTGACATAAAGGAGTTGCAGATCACTAGAAAACAGACCTACATTTTCATTTCCCGTGTAGGTATCTAAATATTCCCATTTACTTTTGAAGACACTACTACTAGTCACTACTAGTCACACTCAGGCTGAGTAGTACACAACAGTAGTGAGCACAAGACTTGTGTAAATGAGATGCATGTGATATATTATAGTACAGAGATGCTAGATAGATGAGTTACTGGCTCTAAACCTTTCTTTCATTATATTTGACGAACTTAGTTTTGCTTTACCTACTTGTCTTTAGTTTTCAGAATGGTTGGTCCTATTTAGTCGGGGCCTCCAGGGGAATTGGCTAATTCGTTCAGTTGACGAGCTCTGTGAGCTGCATCTCTCCATGCACCGTTGACGCTTACTTTCATGATTTTATACAAAAGCTAATGTGCTACTTAGTAGAGCTAGCTAGTAGAGACTATGGACAATAGTAGACGCTAGACATCACACAAACATTATGAGATTATTATCATAGGATAGAAGAGGAAGAGTGTTACATATTGTCTTTTATATAATGTACACTTTTAATGCCTCTTTTGCAACTACAAGTCTCAAGGACGTTTTCTGATTCATATTTAGTATGGGAGGCTACTCTGCCTTGGCTCATTTTCATTGTTGTTTCTGTTTGAGTGTTTGGCAAAGATTATATTATTTTCATTTTGATATTGGAACTTTTCACCAGCTTTCAGGCCAAGTAAGTAAGAGTAGGAGGAGGAACTTGTAAAATTGCATTAAAATGGAAAACTGTAATAATGGGTAGCTATAATTCAATTTATTTAGTTTAGGTAGCTACATAGTAGAATACATGAGAGCACTTCTGTATTTATTAGCTTGTTAAGGACTAACATGAATGAACGTGTCCCTCTACTCTCTGAAAGTCCTTTCAGTTCTTACAGTTACTAAATAGTCTGCAGAATGAGTAGAACTACTTTAGTTAGTCATAATCATATTAAAATATAAATTTCAATTTTATTAGTAATATGAACAGTACAAGTACATGAGGGGAATGAGCGTATAACTAATAACTTACTAATTGTATCTAGATAGGAATGTTAAGAATAGCCTAAAGGCTCGTATTCTCTATTACTTACCAAGGAATTTAATCACATGAATTCAGGCTTGTGTACAAACAACGTACACATATGCATACTTAGAATGCGTAGGAGAGAATTGTTATTATGTTCCAGTAATGAAACATTAAGTGTCCTTAGTTCTTATAGAGCTCTCTAATGTTACTATATGACGTAGTGCACGTAATATATCTTTTGAGACGTTTTCAAGTGACTGACGAGTTGAGTGAAAGGGAATTTGTCAGACATGAGATGTGCAATTTCTGGGATATAGATTCTAGATGAGCGCTTCGCTTTCACTTTGATAAACTAAAGTTGAGATCAGTCAGCTGTATTAATTACGTATCCCTAAAGATAAGTTGGCCTTGCCTGCTATTCGTCTAGTTGCGTTGCCTTCTATATGGTGTGCCCCTAGTCCATGTATATAAGTACATACACTAACTAGATCTACAGGGAGGCCCAAATACTAATTGACAGAGCTTCGCTTTTCTTATGCTGACTCCATACTAAATTTTTGCCAAATTTTCACCTGTTTTCATCAACGTGAATGGCTAATTCTTTTATTTCTTTTTGTAGAGTGATCATACACACAGCAAAGTGTGTGAGTTGTGCCACTGAGACACCTCCATTGGCGCTGCATAGTAGCATCTGACTTTCACCATATAAATGACATTTCGTATTTTTACGCCTAAATATATAGAATACCAAAATAAAACATGCCATTTCTAGCTTTCTTTTTTTACAAAATAGTATGTGAATTAAAAGTTTCATTTGTTTCAAACTTTGGTGTGCCATTTAGGCGTAAAAAGACGAAATGTCATTTAATATACCTATGGGGAATGTCATACGTTCTACTACGTAGTGTCGCTCTCTGTATATAGCATTGTATTGGTTTACAGTAGTTTGCAACATAACCAAGTTATGAAAGTCTGTCTAGTGCAAGTTAGTGCTAGGGTTATGAAATAGTGAATGGAGAACCATTGTGTAATATGTAGCTCAATCAAAATATTCAGATCAAAACTTTCTCTCCTTGAGTCTTGCCTTGTAAAGGAATGTGAGTGGGAATTCATTAGTTCTTTAATAACTATGGATTCTAATTATTTGGAGGAGATGCAAATTATAAACTACAAAGTAGAATTTCATTCATTCGTACCTACCTATACGTAGTCTCCACTCGCTCGTCTACATTAAATACACTAAAAAGATTTGTTTTCATCTGTTCCAGCTCGGATAGATAATCCATTACAGTCTCTCCGTTACTGTTGTCGTTCTCCCTTAGCTAGACAATTCGCCACCCACCACAACAGCCATACTCATATTTTTACCCTAAAATTATTTGGTGATGCTCTGTCTGGTTGCTTCTCATTTATAGCACCAGCGCTGAATCGCCTACCGTTTTCCTATTTTAATACTATTATAGTCATCCATATTTGGTTATTATTTGGGAATGGCGAGTTTTCAATTCCAAACGATCACGGAATCGTATATATTATTATAACGATTGTTTTCCGTGTCGAATTTCTCCAGCTGAGTTCCTAAGTCCTTATTATTAATATCTGTCTGTAATTCCCATGATGAATGATAGGAGAAGGAGGTCCATAGGTCCAAATGCTTTTCCTTCCAATCTCTCAAATCAGTCAAATCTCCGTTTTAAATAGTTTTTTTGAATCTATCCCGTTCAGTGTTCATTTTAACATTTATATTCTTGGCTTCCCTCCAGATTCGTTTTGCAATCATCTCGAGCAAGTATTTTCATAATTACAAATGCACATGTGATTGTGGTACCTATATATTGCAATTAGTTATTCGTTAATAATGATTAATACCTTCATGATTTTTTGTTTTTAACCCATTTAGTAGTTGATCAGAAATTTGGATTTTCTGATATTAATACAAGTATGGAATAGATGCAATCACTCATGAAGTTAACTTTATTTCAAGTAGCCGAATATTCCTAAAGAAGCATCATGGAAGCAATGATATTAGCGCAGCTACAAAAAAGTACATTTTTATGTGTAGCAGATTACGTTGTGATTTCAACAGCCTCATCCTTCGGCAATAACTATGATTGCACGTGAATTTCATTTAGAATTGTTGTGTGGGTATCGAAAGATTCATTAAGGCATGAAAAGAAGCATGGATCAGTCAGGTAATTTCCCCTTTTCTCTGATGTTTGAATGTCCTTTGAAATCATCTAAATTCTCAATTCCGTATATAATAATACAGTAAACGAAAACAAGATATAGGGACATTTCGCTTTGCACTTGCATGCTAAAGCAACTCCTATTCAAGTTGAATAAATAGTTAAAAGCGAAAGGAACTGCTCGTGCATTGTTGGAACGTTATGAAAAGTAATGGGCGAAAATCCTGCTTTTATCCAGGTTTAATTAGCGTCTGTGAAGAGGTACTCCACAGTTCCGTAGCTATCGCGAGAAGATATGTATCGTGTGGGCGTGTAGCGTTCGGTCGCAGAGAACCCTTTTTATATTGATAAAAATAGTGATGAGGATAATGATGATACATGAAAAGAAAGCATGATAATAAAACCAGGGATAAATCTTGCAAATACATTATGCTGACAGGGAATTCCATTTAAGTAGTGTAGAGCCATGAAATGAGTAGTAGTAGAGTGTAAAGACTAGAGAGAGAGAGATGTGAAAATTATTATCATCATTGGCAATATAGAATAGAGTCTGCTCTCTTTGGGCATTTCCAAGAAGACATTTCATTTGTGGATTAATATCAAACATTTCCTTTAGTTCATTTCGTGGTATCTGGCTACAAAGAGTCACAGAGATATCAAAGTTAAAATGGAGCGGCATAATTTACTGATAACAGGAGTAAATGAAGTCACAGACTACCTATATAGACAACTCGCATCTGTACTAACCTACCAAATCATTCTATTCTCCTCTTATTTTATATAAAACCCTAAAGTTTGATGCTTCCTTAGTTTAGCGGAGAACGTTTACATAATATTATGGGCACCTGCTATATATACGTGTACATGATACAACGAACTTATATGAAAGAGTGATACACACTAACAATAATAAGTAGTACGTGTTACATATCTGTGTAGTGTCTGGTGTTGAAGATTTAAAACGTGTCTAATTTCCTAGTTCCAAATGTAGGTATGCATGCATAGCCGAATTGTACATACATTTACCGTTGGCCATATTTTATGTTGTGTTCATTACGTGCTTTAGTGTTTTCTAGTGTTATGTGTATATAATGGAGGATGAGGACATGAGGACAGCAGCAAATCTTGTCACCTTGTAGCTCACCCAAACAAAAACATTATAGTAACTATCTCGCCAGCAAATTAGTCGATTAGAAGAGCATAGCTACATGCTTCTTTACTGTGTGACTGTGACTATTCCAAGTTTTGGCACGTTTTACTTTCTCTGCTCTCTGCGGCTTGTGATACACTGGATTTTCAAAAAACACAGCATTGAATTGAAATGACATCATTCTTTGTAGCTGATCTTGGCTCCACACTCCGCTCCTCTTTCCATTTTCAAGAGCCTGTCTCTTGAGATTTCTACTTATTATCCCACACTCCCTTTACTTTTTATTATACGATGCAATGCAAAACGCATTACAAGCTCCTCTAATATCTGTTTAATAAAGACACTGTAGACTGTACCGTGTTATCCATGCTAATGCATAACTGACATACAGCTGTACCTGTTTATAGTATTATTATATCTACAACTGTTGTTAGTCCCAAGTTGCCAAAATACTTATTGTTTCACTTTAAGTCAGTTTCCTCAACATATGCTATAGGAAAGGGATGATAGTATCTATATACGTATCTATGTGCCATGTACATTTGTGTTTTATTAGCAGATTCAACGTGTGTTATCTATCGTAGTGAGTAGGGAGCTTTTTGGCTGATCACGCTTTTGAATATTTTTCAACAAGCTTTTATATTGTCTGGTATTTTTCCTAGGTACATAGTAGTTTCTAGTTTGTGAATTTTTTCCTCCTCATTATAATGGCAGAGTGTTTGACATGTTCGGTTTTCGTGGTAGAATGTAGAAGTACCTATCTTTAAGAGTAGTCTGCCCGTGTGCACTTTTAAACAATTTTGTTTATATTCATACTACTACTACATACCTGCTTTTTTGTCAAAATGTTATTGCGTTCCTCGATTTATGCGAGACATACTCATTTCCTGCGTATCCACTCCCAATGCAAAACTATCGACTATTTACTTTACTTACTAACGATATCGGGTAGTATACTGTATACTATGAATACTCTGCTGGGTTTCTCAATATCTCTCTTTCCACTCTGTCTTGGTACTTCATCGTCGCACTACGCAGCAGATTTTAATCTTCTCACTTTTCTAAAGCATTTCTATTCTGATGACTTTATGTTGTACTCAACTCATGCTCCATGTTATCTAGCATTTCATGATTTCAAGTGAACTGTACTGTGAGGGAACTCCTTGTTAACTTAGTTATGCACCATACCATCATCGAATAAGAGATAATTATGTTATATTCATAGTATATTATTACTTTTACTTTAGTTGCAAGTAACGTCACTTAGTTATTTTCTGCTAAAAGCTTCTATACCTTGTTCAACATTATTTTATTTTACACAGGCAGGTGTACTTGTATCCACCCGCAATCTGCCTAATTTATGTAAATTGCCTAAAAGTCGAACGATCGCCAAGTAGAAGTCCTTGCTTATTTTATTATAAAACGCTCATCACCAGATCTACATCACATAATATGACATACTAAACGAACATTAAAATTGCAGGGGCTCTTGAATGGTGATAATACTTATATTTGACAAGCAGCGGTGATGACACGGTGAAAGCACTTAAAATTTGTAAATTAGAGCAGTCACTGTTGTATGCATGTCTACTTTCTCCTATATAATTTTAATTAGCTGCCTTTGAGTAGTTCGCTACTTATGTAAAGTAAATATTCTCTTGTCGGTAATTATAATTAACGACTATATAGACTACTCCTGCCTGATAATACAGATTTTACTATTATGAGAAACAAATAGTTTAGTTATGTTATAATTATATGAGTTTACTTTTGCTTTTTGCTGCTTGTTTCTTTAGTATTGCAATAAATTCCATACATACTACATACTACTGCACTGTTACATAATGGTATACTTAAGCAAATGTGAGCACTGTTGGTAAAAGTGCGCTGTTGTGTTCTGAATTGTCAATACTGAGACTGACTGCATTGCGAATTGTACATTAATTAATTAATGCAATCTTATATATGTACATCATAAAAGTATATTAAAGTCAGTTTTGAAAGTACCTATGTGATACCATACGCGACCCGACGTTGTCTATTAAGTATTCAGTAAAGTATGGAGTTATATATAATCTTCACTGAAAAGGCAACTTTTAATTGCAACTTGCAATAAATAATGATCACTACAAAGGGCAACAGAACAGTAATAAGGGGTTTTAGTAGTCAACAAAGCAATAGCAATTAAATTCAGCCAATTATTGTGATACTTTCCTAGTTTTAAATAGTAATGAACAATTTTAATTGCTGAAAGAGTTATCTGCGTCTACTACAAAGCTGGAGTATATACTTAGACTAAAGGAAGTTTACTGCGTGTAGAGTAGAGGGGCAAGTCTGTTTGTTTTCTGGGTTTATTGTAATGTATTCTTTTCATGTCAAACATTGTTTTTCTGGTTGAGTTGAGAGTTGCTGTTTCACTTTGGTATTTAGTATTTAAAAACTTTTCTTCTGCTATGGCTGAATTTTCAAAACGTATTTCTTTAATGGCTTCTCTCTTCGTCCTCTGTCCGGTGTCACGTAAACTGGTCTTAGTAAACTGGTCTTTTGGGCCAATTTTGGGCAAAAGTAAACTGGTCCTCCGGTGTAAGTAAACTGGTCCTCCGGTGCAAGTAATCTGGTCCTCCGGTGT
>JABASI010001993.1:0-21687 GCA_019776505.1 Tomocerus nigrus
GCAATAATTTAAAATTTCCCGAAAACGGAAACCTTCATTTGAATTTCCCTTTTTGGTACACCTTAGTTACCAAATTATATTATTTTATCGACGTGGGCCCCTCTTCCTCGCAAACGTACATATCTATTCATTTAATTTTCAATATTTTTTAGCTTGTTGGCATACTTTAAAGGTGTATTAATGGTACAATTTTATTTATCTATTTCCCGTAGAATTACCTAATTATTCCTCGTATGTTTTTCGGCGGAATTGATTATGAATTAAAAAATTTTGAATGCGAGAATGGAAAATTGGACCCAGCCCAATGTAAGAAAACATTTGAGCATTAAGTTTCAATGTTTCAAACAAAGACATGTACAAAATTTTTCTTCGCAGTGCCTGTTTGCTATCAAGATGAGAAATTTGTCTGGTGTAAAGTCAAATGTGTAGAATGAGGGAAAAGAGAATATTGTTGGGAGTAGCCGTAGATGGTGATGAAAAAGAGAAGAAGAAGAATTGCTCTTTATGGGTAATGATTTATTGACACTCAGGGAAAGACGTCTATTATTTACTGTAATTGTCAATTTTGTAAAGCGAGAGAACGTGAAGGAAAAGAAAGAATTGTTGGGCTGTGGCTTTGCTGTAACAGAAGTTGAGTTGGCACTAGCCAAAACTCCCTCTTGCTTTCTATCTCACGTTCTCACTCAAACTCATCATCACGTATTGAATTGACTAGGCATATCATATCAACTGAATTTACTATATATCTACAATTACATTAGTAGGGTAGCAGAAAATAAATATAATATTATGAGAACAAATTCATCGACATTAACAGTGCTTGCTACTTTGCTTCTAAAATAATATGAGAAAATCAAAATGTAGTATATAGTGCATGAGATTCAATGCTATACATATACAGTTGCATTATATTAATACGTATATTGACACGAAGAGTGGTTTGCTAAGTTAGATCGGTACAGGGACATAGACGAGAACCTAATAATACTAAGAATAATGGTCCTAGTGGTAGAAGGACAAAAGCTCCCACTTCACAGCTGTTTGCTAAACAATGAACTTCACGACAGAACAGCAAATTTATGATCAGATCAAAAGAGATTGTTGAAAGGAACTATTTCCATTTCACCACCACAACATAACACACTATTACCATTATCATCACGGCCTTAGAATAACATACACTCTGCCTGCCTCGCTAGTGCTACGCAGGCACACAAATTATTATCAATATAATCATACGTATACTTAACCAGCATTCATTTAACATGTATTAAATATTACAGAAAGTACTAACTAGACTTATGGACTCCTGACTTTGACTTGTAAATGTCATAGCCCATAAATGATACCCGGCAACAGCAAACAACTTTTACGCAGACTGTTTTACATTTGAAAGTCTATTTGAACGAATATTGCTTTAAATTAAGGTTAAAATAAATAAAGCCAATTTCGAGATACTACAGTAGTCAACTGTAGTCATAATATAAATGAACATCTTGAGTTTGCCAATATCTTTAAATTGCGTCATGAATATTCTATAATTAAGCAGGAATAGACCCAAAATTGGAAAAGAAGTCAATCATAAAGTGCAAATATTGATCTGTCAATATTTGCATTGCACACACGTATAAGATACGATTACCTACTTTAATACTGTTTTTAGTGTAAGTAGAGTTTGTGGTTATGTAAGTAGAATTTTAGGTTACCATATTAAGGACTGTGTGGACTATGACATTTGTGTATTTATTTGTAAGATATTGCATTCGGCTCTTTTCCTTTAGCTTTTAGCCAGTCTCAGTCTCAATACGGAAAAGAATAATAATTTCTATAGGTGCTAAGTGTATTGCGTTGGGATATGTAAAGGAACTAACATGTAACTATGCTATGTAGCTAACAGTATAAAATATTCGCATCCCAATGGCCACAATAAATACACTGCCTTTCTGATATATATTAGGTATAAATGACAAAGCGATAGCCATATAAGTATCTATTGTGTATTAGAAAAGTACTGACTTTGAGTACCGAATTGCTCGGTTGTTGTGAGCGTACCGACAAAACAAGCTAAACCCAACAACTAACCATAAGTCAACAATAACTGGATCCATCCCACGTTCTATCTATCTATAAGTCAATGAAGTAAGGTCGACTTTAATACTCCGCTCTTAACCTATAGATACAGATCGTTTCGAAATGAAAAGACAGACGGTCTGTCACCGACTTGTTTTCTAAAGTTTTACATGTAAATATTGTGAGTTCCTTTTCCTTGTACCGCTCAGCATTACTGATCTACATATAACCAGATTTCATCTACTTACCACTAATTACCTATTCAAAAATCGACCGTTTGAATTTATCAATAAAATGCGAACATTTCAAATAATATACTTATTTTTGTGAACATGCGACACAATTTCTCGAACATTATAATATTGTAACTTATAGTCAATTGTCCGTCTTTACCTAAGTACCAATACAAGTACATGAGAGTAATAATAATTACCGATAGGGTAGATTTTACATATCATTTGCAGAGCATTATTGTGCGTTGTTACTTACATATATCATGGAAAATATTTTAGGAAACATTGCTTCAATTCTGAGTTCAATTAAATAAAAATGTATTATTAGACAATTTCCTCGTATTTTCTGTCCAGGTAATCTCTATAATCCATGCATCCATACATCCTGCCTATGTACCATAATGAAGTTTCTACAGAGTATGAGCAAGTTAAATAAATATGAACAAAAACTACTTATGTGAGTTTGGAGATGTTTTCCCTTATTATATGTTTTATTAAGAGATGATCTGTAGAGAGTGGATTGGATGATGTTCACTCTCTAAGAGATGATCAATTTCTAGAAATTTTTGTTTTTTACGCAGAAATAAAGCTAAAATGTGCTCTTCTGCTCTTTGGTTGAGCTGAATAAAAAGTCAGTGCAGTGTGACAAATTCTCTCTCACAATCAGTGAGTTGTAGTAATGTAATGATTCTCATCAGAGAGTCAAGTCTGGCTACTATGCTCACTGAAGTGTATGAAATATGATTTGATGATAAAGATATGTTCTTTTTACTTTACATGAAACGCAAGGAACACGTGTATTTTACTAAATGTGAGATGAAAAGAAAATGTGAAGATTTCTTGAGTTTTCGCTTCCTTTTCGTCAATAAACGTGTCATGTTGTTAACAGATGTGTTGTAAAGGCTATAGAAATTGTTAACATGAAACTTCTCAAGGAAAATTGAATTCTGTCAGATAAAATTCATCTGTGATGTTGTGCACACTAAAAAAACCACTTTCATAATGTAACTGCTGCTTTAAGAAAGTATTGAGGCTTTTCATTGTAATAACGATGTTAAGCCTCAGTTTAGCACATAAATAGCGTCTGCAGCACGTAATAAAAATAAAATAATAACAGGGCTATGACATGACATGGTTTTGATAAGTTTTCTACGTTTACATTCCTCCTCTGCAGTAAAAGAGCAAACGACGTGGGGTGAGTTTCAATTGAATTCATAGTCGGCCCTCGGCCAGTAAACGTGAATGTCAGTGTCAACCCTTTTGTGTTGCAAGTCGGGATTCGATTCACCTACTTTCCTGTCAATTTGATTTCTGTTAGCCCTTTTTCATGATTTGATTTGGTAAGGGTGGCTTCATTTCCTCTCATCTCTCTGTCCATATTTATTTGTGTTTCTATTACATTGCTGGTCGGCAAGAAATGTGTCGTATGACAAAATTTAACTGTAATCCTGGGCACTACTTCAGAATTAGTAACATTATTGCTAATAAGGAAAGGTATCAGATTAAGAACGCTCGAGATGTTACCTACTTAAGATTTTTTATGTCTATTTAGATTCAACAAGATGCATGCAATGATTTTCCTTGCTTATATTCTAACAACGTCACATTTACATCGTGATATCATGCAGGATGACTCCATATGACCTAGAAAAAATCATTAATACCTTGCGGCTATGTGCACATCAATTTATTTATCTGTCTGTACCGTATTGATGCAAATAGAATGCATGCAACTTTTCCTCCACACCTTAAAATTACTCTGACACGACCCTTGCATCTTGCAATCGAATAAAAATAGAATAAAAATGAGAACACGAAGAGTACCTCGTCTAAAAATTAATTCGCTGTCTAACACTAAATTATTTGATAATCTCTGTGTAACCAATTCGCGTTATTCTTTTCTGCTTCTCCATCTATAGCTAAAAATTAATGCCAATAATCACATTGTACATTAGGTTGACGATATGACGCTAAAACAGTATCTTTATTAATTAAAATCAATAATAAATCTCCTTACAAGATCTTTAACCATACTGCATGCGTTGTTTACTGTATCATCGTTACAAAATTACATATTAGATATGTATCTTCCTTTAAAGATCCGGTAGTCATTTTTTGAACAATCGGTGGCTACGCATTAAAGTGATTGCATCTTCGGACTCGTTCAGAAACGATACTTGACTTAATACCCAAATAGACATCACTATCGCTCCAACGTATTTGTCTTTGTAAATCAAAATAACCGTCATGAGTATACTTAGGAAGAGTAGAGAAAAGTAAGTCCAAATGTCGTAACTTCCATAGATCAAATGATAGGAACATTTGTAGGCTACATGCAGAACAACTTCTAACGGTTGTAACAAGTGTGGTCTTCCAGTTACTACCAAAAAAAGCAATTCCAAAACAGTGAAGTTCACAGACCAAATTAGACGCTCGTTTTCTTCTAAAGTTGATCTGATCAGGACGATATAAGTAGACAAAAATACACAGTCAAGAATAAAAATTACGATCTCTTGGTGCATTTTGATTTTCTCACTCTATGGTGTATTATGTTAAAAACTGAACCTTTTGTACAGATGACTGATTTATAAACACCTCTTGTATTGTATTTGATTCATGGAAGATGATGGCCGTAATTTACGTTGATCTTTGACACTACCAATCGTTGCTACGGAAGTTACCGGATTATTTTGTCCAAAGTTTCAAAGACGGAATTAGAAATTCCTGGATCAAAAGATTCCGAAATTGAAATAAATTAAAAAGAATCAAGCATAAAAGTCCTGCTCAGTTTTCTATTTAGCCATTTCATCAGTTACACTCTCTTTTGAAGAGGACAAGTCACCAAGATGCAGACAGGACTTCAGTATTACGTATTGGATTGTGTACTTTTGTCGATATTCTTCGTGTATGTATTTAGTAATTCAGAAGATCTTCTTGCAGTTTACATCGCTAAAATCTTCAGCGTCGTATTAGGAGTCATCATAGTGTGGATGTTGACAGGACACTTTCATATCTTTTCGGCAATCGTGCCACTCTACAAGAGTCTTGTTGGAATCCACTTTTCAATTTTTAACGAACAGTATGACGTGTCAACGTACTTACTCCTCATTTTTATCTTTGTCTACTTAGGGATCTATTGTATTGAGTGTGGTTTGTACTATCTCACTGTAACTCCAGCATTCCTCACTCTTTCCGTCTCTAGATATTTAAATAATCATTTCTCTGAACATTTCAATAAAATTAGTGACCGCTATGGAAAATCTCATCTATAGTTTCATCATATGTACACTATTAAAACCTTTATCATTGTATCTGTATTTACTAATGTAGTGTAATTGTTTATGTTAAGCTTGTACCACAAAAATTATGTTAGTAAATATGTGAGAACCAGACGGGTGTCAGCCAAATAAAGATCTCTATTCGTTAATAATAACGCAATTATGAATGCATCATTTTATAATTCAATAATTCAATTTACTCACCATCAAAATCTTAATCAATGCATCATTAGTAAAAATCAGCACAAAACAGTCTTCAAAACGCTAAAAAGCCTACATCTACAGTCAATCTAGATTTTTATACTGTAAATTTTTTAAATTGGTTTTTTAATTGCAAATAGGTACTCATATTCATATTGCACTCATATTCACATAATAATGTGCATGTCTGAGTGTAGATTATTGCTTATTGAGTTTGTCTAGATTGTAGAATTAGATTTGTGTAGTAGTTAGAATTATTTATACACATGCATAATTTACAATCTCATAGACAGTTTCCTTTAGAAGTATTTGATTCTAAGTTGGTTTGTATCCAAAAAATAGAGTGGTTATAAAACAGATAAATGATATATTACTTCATGTACGCCCTAAAGTTTATGTACAGAGATATAAGTTAGTGATTGTAAATTGTGCTTTGTGAGACTAGCGAAGTTAGTTTCTGTGTAAAAGCTTGATCAAAACTCATGGTTCATGAATTCGCAAACAAGCAATTCGCAGGATTAAACACTAGAAGAAATAATTTGATTGTCTGCAGTCAGTCAGTCAGTCAGTATAATTGTAAAAAGACAAGCAAAGAAGATAACGACGAAACAAGGAATTATAATTCACTAGTATAGAAAAGTAAACGAAAAGGTAGAACTGGTAGAAGTAATCTATAATCAAGGATTTAGCAAGATTACTTGATTTTTATAGTAGTATCGCTTTTTTAATAGAAATACCTATATCCAGTGAGAATAAATACAATAATGTCATAAAAACAGAAAAGAATGGCTAAGTTTTGGAGCGAGACATTTTAATCTTTTCTTTCACACGAGAGTTGTGCTTTAACTTTCATTCATTTTTTATCCATTGTTAAGTTCACTCTTTACCAAATATTAATTCACAGTTTTAATCAAACGCTGCTGCGATAAAAAGGCTGTGTTCTTCTGACTGCTAGCATGATCATTCTTTTTATTTGATTGAAGTGTACGCTATCTGATGATCTGATGTGAGCCTTGTCAGTAATTAAGCGCAGTAATTTCTTTAGGTAGGCTCTAAGCATGCAATTGAATTCAAAGTATGTAGGTAGACAGAAAACATTTATTTTTTCCTGTATTGATATTATCTTGAAGTGAAATGACATTTATTTATCATTGTAGTTAGCTACATGTATAAAGAAACCTGGTAATTTATTACTCCATTATCGCGTCTTTCTCTTATTACTCAGAAGAATTTGGGCCAAGTGAAGCAAACCGCTGCAAGAATCGTATTTACTACAATCCATAAAACAATTGCAAAGCAATTCGCATTATAATATCAAAGAACGACATAAAATGACAATAATTTAACACGTACAATATTAACGAGCGTTTAACCGCAATGCATTTATGTTGATTTTCCTAACGACGTGGTTTAGTTTAGTGGCTTTCTGTACTCATAGAGAATCCAATGCAAACACTTTTTAGAGAATCCAATGGTTAAAAATAACGCATCACTAGAGATAACATGTTTTTAAATAACAGAAAATTAGCTCACGTATTAGAAAACAATAAAAACTACGTCACGCAACATGAAACCGAAACGAAGAGTATTTCAAGATTATGTAGAGGTGCATGTAGCAGCATAATTACAACTTTACAACTTGAGTAAATAATATCTTATTTTCATCACAAGCGTAATCTAGACGGAACAGCAGAATATTAAATTACTGCTTAGTTCATCAACGATAAATAAAACATAATCATGGTCTTTAAGATTGTGTGCATTGTTTTTCTTGCTAAATAAAATGAAACAAGTAGGTAATTAGCTATTCTACTTAATTGTTGATGACTTTCGCTGATTGATTGCAATTACATATTAGAAGGTTGGATTTTCTGCTTAGCAAAGCATGCATCTTAAATATCCTTCGTATAAAATCCTGAATAATATAGTAGCAAAAGCAAATTACACTTAAAGAGCATCATCCGGTTTGATTTTTCAAATTGCGTTTTTGTTTTTACTGACATCTGTTTTGCTTCGCTTCGCATTTTAATGCTTTTACATTGTTTTAGTCACATCCTTTGCATATGTGCAAATATTAGCTATTACAACTTTACGATACAATGCATGCACACTCGTAAATTGTCATAGAATAATACGCAGTAGTAGTGGAGTGCAAAACTAAAGCTGTGCCTTGTAAATGTTTCAGTAGGTAAATCATACTCTACTTAATAGTAAATAGAATATAGTAAGGCTGTGTACTTTTTCATTTTCTCATCCTGACATTTTTTTTCTGAAGACAAGTTTTAGCAAAGTTTAAGAGAGCTCGAGGGAATTGCCACTTGCACTTACTCTAATACTCTACTTATGCTAATGGTAATTATATCGTAGGCATTTATCAGCTAGATATTGTACACAATGCCCCATTATAATTATAGATCACAGTTATCTGCATACAGGAACATACGAACATACTATTTACAAATAGAATTGCATCCTCTCAATTAACTACTGATGACACATTGCAAAATTTTCACAAATCAACTATAAATTACAATTAATTTCGCCATTACAAAATATACAAAGATTTCATTTACTACCTGCAGTGACCAGAATTAAAAGTGTAAACAATAGGAAATTTTTAGAATCCGCAGATTACGATGAATAAAAGTGATAATAGAATTAGTAAACACAATAGCGCAGTTATGGTCGCATCAAATTATCAGATTCTATGAAGATTAATTTAAAAAACTGTTTCTTACAGCAGTTATGTTATGGTCTTAACAATTATGAGAAGCAGTTATGGTCGCATCAAATTATCAGATTCTATGAAGATTAATTTAAAAAACTGTTTCTTACAGCAGTTATATTTATATTATGGTCTTAACAATTATGAGATTCTATATAGATTAATTAGCCAAGTCGATTTCATTTATCTTCATTGATAATATAAATTATATACAGGGTCATCAAATAATAATTTTTGCACAGTTAACTGTATGCACTCTGGCTGTATACATGTATTATGTATTTATTTAAAGGTGTAGGTACTGAATGAAAAGCAAAAGAGACGAAACAAAACAGAAGTAGACAACTTTTACTCGGAAATGATAAACAGGTCAAGTAGAAAAACAATTGTTTGGAGCAACATCGAGGCGTGTCCATCTTGGTCATAGAATACAGTGAGGCATTTGCCTTTTTTGCCTTACGGCCGAAAGATGAGAGCTGAAGACAAGAGGGAATTGTGCGAGGAGAGTAACCAAACGAGTCGTCGTGCCGTGTCTGCAGAATATAATTCACCTGGCTTCACTATACACACACTCACTGACGAGAACAATAATAATGTGAGAGAGGCAGTCAGGCCACTTAAGACAAGTCTACTAACACACATTGCGATTTTCTTCTAGCTCACACTAACACACATACACAGTTCACATTAGCAATCTGTTGCTTTCCTATATCTTTCTGTATCCCTTCAACTATTTTTACACATTAATTCTGCACGAGAATTAAAAGAAACGTATATATTAAGTAGATACGCAAGTGAGCAACATGCAATTCTCTGATTTTTGCATTCTATCCCATCCCATGCATTCTAAAAGTAAAAAGACGCAACAAAATGTATAATAATATTTGTGTGCTTCAGTCTAAAAGAACCCATTTCAGTCAACCTTTTCATTACACACGAGAAAATATGAAAATATTATGAAGAAAATAGTCAGGAGAGCTACAGAGAGCAGACACGTTTTGGCATAACTTGTTTCTAGCTCCCTATATGCATTTGAGTTTTTACTTGATACACACAGGTACATTTTAAGCCATGCTCCTTTGCTACGACGTAACAGATGCATATTATAACTTGAAAGTGTAGTGTAAACATCTTTTGTATATATTTAATGTGGATACTATTCTCTTGTGCGCATACTTTGGAAATAAGCGAGGAGTTCACAGATATTTTATGCATTACTACTGCTTTATTACTTAGAGAGTATCAAGTAGTAGGAGAACCTCTCTTGTTGGCCAACACTACACTTCTCTTTAACATACGTTTTATTAGACACTGGAAATATTGCACCTGTTTTTATGATATCTACCTACTGTACTTTACCAATTGTTAAAATACAAGAGCATAAAACGTGAAGAGTCGAGTGCTCTAGTCTCCACTCGTGTTTAAGCACCCTATACATTTCTGTCGTCGTCCTTTTCATAATATTGTCTAAGGAATACGCTCATTCTTAATCTGACTAACAACACGAACGTAGATTAAAAAGTTAATGAGATTTACCTAGGCTGTTGTGTTACGTGCGTACTTATACTATATTACTATATACAACTAAGTACATATATAGTATATAGTCTTTTACTTAATACACACTTACACTAAAGGAAAATATTCATCACACTAAGATATCTTCAAGACTTAACTCGTTTCATTTCAGTTCAGTTCAGTTCAAAGTGACGTGAGGATTTAATTTGCATTATCTCGTGCCAATTCCAATTCTTGCTAGTGCATTCTACATTGGGTACCTTCTTAACCGAGAAAATCAAAGAGTGCATCGATCCACGAATATTTCTCAATTCTTTCAATTATCAATATTGTGTTTCGATGTAAAGTCAATATTCGTAACTCAATAATTCTTAATGAAAATCATCGTGTAGAAAACTTTCGCCACAAGAAATTCAGTGTAGTGCATTTTGTTTCTCATTCTCGGGGTATTAAAAGTAGGGAAACCCAAATTAAGATTCCCAACCATTGTTTCCTTCACATCAACAAACACGACAAAATCCATTCTTTATGAGTTGATAAACAGTTGCGTTGTAGTTTGTAGTTCTTAAGTAAGTCTCTCCTTAAACACACCTTTATTCTATGAGGATAGTAATAACATTATTATTATCATTCGTATAATTTATTAGCACAGTAATATTATTATTCATTCAAGATAGCCTGATCGCGTAATTTCGAGAAACATATAGTTTTCTACATTCGAGATTCTAGATAAGAAAAATCCCATAGCTCTCCGCGTTCAAGAAATTCAAGACGTACATTATTATGCTTGTTTGTTATGGACGTGCGCAAATGAAAAATTATTAACTTATCCACGCTCAACATTATGGAATTCCTCACATTAAAGATTTCTATTTATTGTTAGCTCTGAGAAGAAGAATTATTGTTGAGACTATTCTACCTGTTGCGTATATTCCTCTCCTCTGTGTGATGTAATGTAACGCCAACGCCTGACTAGAGAGATACCACTACTTCTACTACTGTTGCCGATTATAATTGAGATGGGAAACCAAGTGCATAAGAGCCGGTGTCTCAAGGCTGAAGGACAACAGCAAGTAAGTTAATTAACATTTGAAATATGGAATTTTATTAACGAATTCAAACAAAAAATACAAAACCTACGTATGCATTCGAATTAAAACGGCTAGCCTGTGAGCTTTTGCATACATGATTCATTTTTTGTCTCATATATCACCAATTTACCATATCCATAAGTACAGGATGCCATGCGAATGCGAGTGTACGTCAACTCATTAAGGCTCGTGCTTGTTCTTTTATGTTTGACTGCACTCATGCTTTTCTTGTCCATATTATTTTTATTTACAAGCATTTTCTTATCAGTATTTATTAAATTCAATTTTAGGATGGCACTTTTTTCGAAAATCCAGGATTCACAGAATATGATGAGTTCGCTTATCGGCACCCGTTGATAAATCCTCTGGTAAGTGTCTCCATTTTATTGCAACTTAAAATGTAGATGATTAAGATAATTGCTAAATAGCTATGTTTATATTCCATCTTATGAACTCATCGTTTTAATTTACGCACGGAGTAAGATAACATTTTGAGATAAATAAATAAATAGCATTACGAAATGCAAGTAGTAGAATAATCTTTAATTATGAAAGATTTAATTAGCATTTAGAGTATCGTGTGAATCCGAGTCTTTTACGCAGTAGCTAAAAGTAGACTACTTCTGTAAAATCCCTCAACCTTAACCTTTCAAGTACGTACCTATTCTGGCATGCTAAAGAAAAAATTCTCTTATGAATCTTTCAGTGTTTTTTGAGAAACATGTAAACTATCAAACAAATACACAATTTTTGCTTTCGTATTGCAGTAATATTAGTAGGTAATTACTAGGTACCTATTTATATCTGTAATTTATTTATATAAAACAAGTCCAAAATTATATGTTATGAAGATGAAGCTTATTGTTACTCTCACTATCAGTGCTATTGTAAGTTGTATCACTTAAAGATGATGTTTAACTATAACATTGCCTTTTTGCTTTCACCTTCGAATTTAACGAACATGTATACATGATATACGCTTTAATGCAATTTTAAGACGCATAAATCCACACTTATCAATAGAGTAGCATGTGTAGCTTGTGTATTTATATCGTTTGCAACATGTTTATTAAGTAGGTTGACTGAAAACACAAGTAGTAAAACCGAAGAGATAAATTGGTCAGACGAATATTATGGCTTATTTCCAATTAATGTGTTTTCGTCATTAAAAGACATTCAAGTATTTGCTTTTAAAAAAATCATAAAACTAAAACCGGTTCACCCATATAACCTTTTTACACATTTATTGCCGAGATAAAAGTGTCTTCTGTATTCATGTTGAAATATCATCGTATATAAAATGCAATTGTTCCATAAAAATCCAAAGTTTCATATTCAGCGAAAGTATAGGGTAACTTTCTTAATGCTATATGGTGTCATTTTGCAATTCACATTCATTCAAAGGAAGATAGCGTAAAAATATGAGATTAAAAAGCTTGCAGAACTTTGGGTAATATTTATGTGCATGCATATGAGAGTACTATGAACACTATGATGAGAATAAATGGATACACTTGCGACATCCTACATAAAAACGTTATGATAGTGTTCAAAGGGTTAATTTGCTCAAAAATAAACATGAGTTCGTGAGAAACGAGTGCAGCTGCAAAGAAAATGCAGTTGAATTGATGCAAGTTTATGAACTATGATGTAAATGTTACATATAGCATTTTTTTTCTTGTGTAGATCCTCGAGACAGTATTTTCCTACCTGGATATAAATGAACTCCTCCAATGTCGTTTGGTGAACTCGACCTGGAGAAATTTAATTCATAAATTTCTTGTTCAAAAAGTCAAGGAAATATGCTTCTTCCCGTCGTACTCTTCTTCGGAAATGAAAATGTTTTTCGGAACTCGTTCCTGCTCCAGATCGAAACTGAAAAAGTTTCTTTCGGTGATGGAAAATTGTGATGAAGTTCCAATTACTAGATATCTTTTGCAAGATGTCATTCCAAGGGATTTACTGACATTAAAGTTTCTCGAGATATGTGGTTGTTCGATGAAAACGTTGCAAATAGGATTTGCAGATGATAACCATTGGGAAGAATTTCTAAGTCTGACACCAAACTTGGAAGAATTAAATATATTTGTAGTGGACAAACCAAGATTTAAGACTCTAACCGAACTATCTGCTATACAAAAGAATAAGTTCAGACTTAAATATTTAAAATCTCTCACATTTACAACTAGAAGTTTATCGTTTCTTCGTAATTTGCTGAAAATAGTTAGGAATTTAAATACAGTTACAATTCAAGTTGGGGATAAACATGGAGATAACACTCTAAAGTTTAATATCAACCTGGAAGTCAATACAAAATGGAATATCTCGGATTTAGGAATTCCAGATACGCTAAATTTGTTCAACGCACAATTCTTATGGTCCCTACTGAGCTCATGCCCGAATCTGCAAAGTCTTTCTCTAGATTTGAAATATAGAGCCAATGTGAGCATACTGAAAATCCTCAGTGCAGAAGAAAGTTTGAGAAAATCACTGCAAAATTTAATTGTCACAGGAAATTACGGAAGTTGTGCAGGGAAAATTGACATTTTTCACGAAGATTTCACAGATTTGTATAAAACGGGCTGGGAATTAAAAACTATAAAGTGGAGTTCTTTTCTTCTCTCAAGTTCCAGCCTTGATTCGTTCACAAAATTCCTGGACAGCCAACGGTTCACACTGAAGAAGCTGTATTTACCATTTTTAGATTTGCCTTGTGTAGCCTCTCCAGACAGTAGACACCATCTTGAATTAGATTATGATATGCATAATCATGAGAGTTTTGTTATTCCTCGCATGGAAAAATTGGAAGAACTCACTATTCAATGCTTAGTTCCTCCGAGAATTCATTCTTGGGTCTATACGTTCCCAGTTCTTAAGGGATTAGAAGTGAAAAAGTTATATTTCTCTGTTGCTGAGTTAGAACAATTATTTCCTGCGTCGAATTTAATTACTCCCTGCCATACTCTCAGGGATTTAGTCATAGACTTTAAAATGTTTTCTCCAGAGTACCTCCGAAGACTGTATGCAATTTTCCCAGATGTACAAGGACTTTGTCTTCACGAACCAACGGTCGAAGTTGTAAAGACACTCTGGGAATTGTGGCCGAATTTGAAGAAACTCCATTTAGGGATCAATACTAGTAATTTAGAGTATAATGGGGCTTTGCTCGGATTTAATTGGGAAGAGCAAAATAGAAAACGAGAGATTCTGCCCGTTGATTCGCATATCATTGGCCCTAGCTCGAAATGCGCTACGAGAATGAAGACTGTCTCCATTCACAGTTTAAAGGGTAACATATACATATAATTATAGCAAACAATTATTTTACATTTATAAGTTAACTACTTTCATCAGTCAATAATTTACGTTTACTGGAATAATTCGATTTCAGCTTTAGAGGAGTTATACATTCATGGACCAGTTACAGCCTCTGCACTTACAGAAATTTTGCAACTAAAAAATATCAAGTGTCTGGAAATAACATCTCCTTATGTAAGTGAATCATGATGAATAAATTCATTAAAGTCGTTCCTTGAATTAATATGCTGATCTAGTTTCTGTATATGAATTTCAGAAAGCACAAATATGCAATTCTCTATTCGTTGAAGGACTCACTCATTCACAAAGGCAGAAAATAAAGTTCAAAGCTGTTTGTGATGAATACATCAAAATTGAGTACAATAATGCCGAAGATGAGAAAAGTAAAGAATAATTTGTCAGAAAAAGTATTTTTATGAAACAATAAATTAGCATAGACATTCTATGTACTTTTGATAAGAGTTTTACCAATAGTATTTAACGGTATTCTACTGCAGGTTCTAACGAAAACAATCTAAGGAGAAAATAAATACTAACATGTATGTGGTTGATGGTTCTTATAATATTATAAGGTTTCTTTCTTTTAATCTTCAACCCGGATTTTACTCTAAAACCTTTTTACATTCTTTGCAGTAGTTCTAACACATGCAACTTGTCTAAGATTGAACAAAAATCTTTTGATTGTCCGAATATGGTACAATAGTGGCTGGATCCCCACCGACAATAGAATTAGATGGTATATCAGCAGCAACAACACTCCCAGCTCCAATAATTACATTATCACCAATTATAACTCCAGGGCAGATAACACACTTCTCTCCGATCGTTACATTTTTCCCGATTTTTGCAGTGGCAGCCACATAATTAGATTTATCATCTTGTTTAATCGCTTTACTCTGGGTTGCCGAAAGACTCGTCACATTGATACTTGTAGGTGAAGATGGTTTCGTCTCTACAGCAGGACTCGGTAATTCCCTTGAAATGCAACAGCATGTCCATAATACAAACAAAGTGATAATCAACATGAGAACGACTCCAGCACACGTTATCCAAAACGCGGAGCCATAAGTCCAGACAAAGCTTTCGTCTGCAAACAGAAATCGATCTCGCATTTAGAATTGACGAATGCTATTCAATTTTAACTGCTGCGATTTAATAAATTACCAGCTGAAATTACGATGAATTCCAAGAAGGCCAACGCCAAGGTCGCGCCTCCAATGAGTACTAAATAATTGTAACATTTATGCACATTTAATAGAATTTCTGTGTTTATGACTGACCTTCTTGAATGGTAAATGTACCTACTTAATATCTAATAATATAAGTACCTGCTAAAAGTAGCAGGAGAGCTGCCGAAAGACTCAAGTAGAATTTTGACGATAGGTCCTTGTTGGCATACATAATAATCAGAACAATTGTGGCAAGGATACAAACGAATAAACTTATCCATCCAGCAACAAATGCCCATGTTGAGTAATCTAGCAGAATATTTAAGAGAAAAAATCCGAAGTTTAGTCGCATTTTTCACAACATAATACCAAAAATGGGTGTATGTTTTCATTATTCTCTTATTTGCCAAAGGTGCATCTATATTGCTATCACACACTATTGCTTTTTTGCATTATGCACATGATACACACCTTGAAAACTCATATCCATCCAGTGACAACCTTCCGTTTCATTTGCCGAAGGTGGAAGATCTGTTGCATTCGCGTCAACGCAATAGACGAATAACCCTGTACAAAGAAAAGATTACAATACAAACTACATTCTTATAATATATCTGAATATAACTTCAAAACAATAAAAGAGCATTCGTAACAGAAGATAATCGACCTTGGTGGTAGCCGGAAGCAGCAGCAATAAACCATTCGGAGCAGCTCAATCCGAGAACAAGTAAAGCACCAACTGTGATAAGGAGTAGGATAGCACATACTTTCACCCATGTCTGAAAACAGTTACAAGCTCATTTAATATGATGAAAAAAGGTAGTTAAACATGATATTGCACAAATTATCATCACTTACTGGTTCCCAATACCATGATGTCAATTTCTTCTCCAATGCATACACCGTTTTCGGAATTCTGAATTTAGAAACTCGTCTCTTCATGCGAGACACTCTTTGCGAATTGCATAAAATACAATTGAATTGTTTATATGTAGATTTAATTTTCAATGCATGCATATAGGGGAAAATTAACTTCGATAAAATTCAATAAAAAAATGTTTTCTTACGGATTTTGTGAAGGAATTGGCTCTGCAGGTGTTGTGGCTGGTGTTGGAGCCGGTGGGGGAGTAGGAACATTGTTTTGAGGTGGTTTTGCAGAACCTTGAATCATTTTTGCTAATCAAATTGCAAAAACTCTTACATTCGCACTTAAGAAAAGGATTAGGAACAGGAACATTGTTTTGAGGTGGTTTTGCAGAACCTTGAATCATTTTTGCTAATCAAATTGCAAAAACTCTTACATTCGCACTTAAGAAAGTCTTATCCTAAATTATTTCCTCAGTTTGGTGATTGTTTCCTAAATATCTTTTGCCCTTAGTCACGCACTCACGTAATCACAATTAAGAGAAGTTATTTTTGATCGGGAATTGGGCAAAAATCAGAGATATTGATAGCCAGTTGATGGAGCTGAGCAATTATTGAGAGGAAGCAGTTAGAGTTATCTCCTATAATTTGTACATGCCACCTAGTGAAACTGATTTTTTTCATAAAGCGTAGTTGTTCTGAGCTTGTTCTGTTGTTTACCTACAATTTTTCAATAGGAAACAGTTAGATAGTTAAAAGAGCCAAACAGCATCTGCCTTCGTCTCAGACGCTTAACTTATGTAAGCCTCGAAATTAGAATGTTAGTGTCTTGTTCAGTTTCACAGATACCCGATGCCAAAAATAGTCTTTAAAGTAGGACTTCTTTTCTATCACCTAAACATTGCAAATATGCAAACCTCGTACTTATGTACATACAAACCTGCACATTACCCTAACCATTGCAATTCTTCTAAAGACGATAACTATTGCGTAACAACAGAACTTCCTACACTTGCCGATATATCTTTCTTTCAACTCAAGATCTACTTGAAACTTGGTATATTGATTGATGTTCTCCTTTGCCTTTGAGCTACAAGATCTCTCATGACTATATAATACGACTTATGTATGATAAAGTATAGCCTCTTCACAACACCCAAAAACAATTCATCTTCGATTCTACACCGCAATAAACTGCGCATTCTGGAACAATATTAATATTTATGTATTTGTTCATGTCAGAGAAAAACGAAAGTCAAATAAATCTTCATTGAACTGTCATTCACGTAAACTCTTCTTTCACATGTCTTACGTGAAAACTGAAAAGGACACAATTGCTGTACAATACTTACACGTAGCCTCAATTTCCAATGATTTAGAGCAATGCCTTCCTGGAAACTTAAATAATATTTTAAGTGTATATAGGGTACCTATTATATCTTCCTATAATGAAATCATGTTCCGAAATTCATCATTCATTTCAAAGAACTTATAGGATGAAACAAAATAAAACCAATGGGAAATAAAAAAACGCAGGTCAGTGCAATCAAATATTTTTATACAACACGAATAGAAAAATGTTTACTTCACAACTTTAGTTTAGGGGTAGGTACACATATATTACTCTTTAATTGCCTTGCTTCATGCACAGATTCGAAATTACCAGTATCGAGCATTATAAAGAAAAAAATGATAAATTGAAATCTTGCATTTGTGTAAGATACATTTAATTCAGATGAAGATAGACAATCTGATAATCTGTAGCATACTGTAATACTGGGAGATCATTTTGGAAGAGGAGATTTGCTATGTCAATCCCATTTCAAAATCCTTTTTAAATGTACGGGCATTTTAGAAACTGCATCATTCCAAGGCAATTAAATTCGACAATAAGGCATTTCATCCTTAATCATTATTGCCTAGTAAAATACAATTATCGATCGATGTATTTTTACAAGCCTTAATGTACAGATCGGACAGGTGTGCTTGTCATATGTCAAGAATAATTCGGAATTTTAAAATCTCAAGTTTTCCTCTAAGTTGCTAATCGACACGATTTTATTCGATACTACCTACTGATTTAGATAATTTTCGTTAATTTTATTAATAATAAGCTGTACATCACACTTGAGATCTCAAAACCTGGAATTCTATATTTTGGTCTAGTTCTTCTACCAGTCACATACATACCCTCGTCAAATCTGTGCAATGGCTTGTAACACATTATGTGAACGTGGGAATATCGATTACAAACAAATATTTCAGTGTAATACTCACTACACAGTACATAATATTATTATTACAGAGTAAATAAGTAATAATTATAATATCAACCATTATAAACGGTGAGAAATGTAATGGCTACAGTTTCCTCAATAAGTAAATAAAGCGGTTATAGTTTTAGCAAGGTTGTTTTAAGTCTGGTTTTAAGTAATAAAGTAACATAGCTGGTAAGTGCTATTAAAAATCACATACAGGTAGTTATTAAGACAAATAGATGACATACACTATTACATCAAATACATAATATTTATGCTATTCATCATACCAAATGATGTACAATAAGGTATTTCATACAACATTCACTCAATTAACACAGCGAATGTAGACATTGAATATTGAATCCTAAATATACCGACATACATTCAACACAGAAAAGGTTACGAGGAAACATACATGGACAATTGACTAATACGATTAGTATAGATTCATAATCATTATCTAATCGATACACATTTATTAGGTCTAACCATTCTAACCAACACACACTTATACATAGACAAAATGAAACATCAATAAAATGGGCACAAATACACCACAAATAATTGTACGTAGGTAAACGATTGTCCTATTAGGGAAATGAGAATTGCAGGTTATGCAGATTACAAAATCAAGTCTTATTGTACTAATACGCAGTTTGCCTAATCGTAACAAAAAACTTAAAATTGTGTGAGATTCAAACTTTTTTTAACTATTAAATAATAAACGGTAAATAAATGCTAGTCAAAATCCATATTTCCTCAGAAATGCTGTAGTCCGAAATTAGATCTTCCATTTGATTACTTTTGTTTCGTTGCATTTCGTTGATCCAAACTCCAAACTGTTGTCACTTGACACAGCCTGCCTGAAGATGTAAATATTTATAATGTATGCGTCTCGGTACATAATTTTTGAATTAGTTTTTTACCTTCTTACATCTCGTATCAAAAAAAATGATACAACAAACTGATATGCTATGCATTCCAGGGGAAAAATACAGAGATTCTAGTGTCTAACATTACCTCATCGTTTGCATCTCTACTACAAAGTAGTATGTGTAATATGTAAAATTGTGAATTCCATTTTGTAAAATAGGGATTTAAGTTCAGTTGCAAAGGAAATGCTTATAAAATTAATATACGTTGCCGATTTTTCTAAATTAATGATAATAACAATAATCTAATAAACAAGTGAGATAAAAGGACAAGTTATAACTATCAATCATAAAAGTGACGCGCTGAGTATCTATTACATTTTGTGAGTCTATTAATGACTAAGATTAGGTAAGTTCTACACGTTTATCATGTCGATTACAATACTAGACTACAGGAAAAGCTTTTTAACAACCAAAGTTATCCAAAATTACAAACAAAATGAGAATGGAAAATTAATTCTTTCTTTAGTCAAAAATTAAGTTTCATTGTTTCAATGTTTCACTGTACCTTATATATTTAAATACGAATAATTTTAGTCTACATATCCCGAATTCCGATATCCCAAACATTATCATTTATATATAGCACAGCGACATGCGACAGCGACAATAATATCTCAACTTAGGTAAAGTTGTAATACATTGTATTTGTATAATTGGCCATGGACATTTACACACTTAATACAGTGCATAAAATTGAAATATAGAATTTTACTGAAAGAAACAGTGACAGTGCTTAAAATTCGTCAAAATCATTGGGCATCGGAGTAACCGGAGGCGGGTCGGATTTCAACATAGAGACGATCATACTGCAAAAATAAATTCATGACAATTAATTGTTATAAATGAAAACAGTTATTTGTTATTAAAATCTAAATAAATAACATACCAATATAAATAGACAAAAAATGCGACTAGATAGAAGCCCATTTTAATTAGAACATCTCTCATATGCAATTTGAGTTGACCACGGTTGTGTATTTCAGTTGGATCATAAACACCCATATTTCCCGACGGGACTTTAACCACCCTGTTAATAGAACAATTGAAATTGAATACGATAATTTCACAAAAAAACCCATTTCCATTTAAAGTTATAACTACCAATACTTACTCGTATAGCGACCATGCAAATATGGGAAGATTAGCTAGAAACAGCCACACGTAACCGTGTAGGAGGAAAAACGCTGTAACTATTCCTTGGGCACATAGCTTTGGAATGCTCCACTGTATTAAATAAAAATTTAAATGAATAGAAATTAGTATGTACTATGTATTGTAAAATATTTAATTGATCATATATTGGCATTTGCCACAATTGCAAAGTCAAAAGTAGAAAACTTACCATATTAAGTCTGTAGCAACACTGTTGAGCATTAATATAGTCACATTCCAGATCTGATAATGTAATAATCTGTAAAGTCAAAGATAGGAGAGTCATACACACAAAAAATGTAAATATATCATTTAAATATAAATATAGTAAACAGTAAATGTAAGCTTAAATAAAGCAACGACACTTACGAAATAGACCAGCAAAAATAACAGTAACCCTGTTACAATCATGGAGAATATAAATAAAATAGTCTCTGAAAAGATCATCGCTGCAATTTACACGTAGTGCCCGTCAAATAAAATCTACAGTAACTGGGACAGAAACCAAATTGAAATTATACTCCCGTTGCCCGTGTCCGGTCCCAGTCCCAGTCCGGCTTTAGTTGGAGATGGCACTCTGTTACGCGAATGTAAACTTATTGTTTCTATTTTTTATTTCACAGTTTGTATTTACTCAATAGAATAATTGGTCTTGGAATTGTTCTATGCTATTTGGAACATGAACTTGGAGTTGCAATCTTCAAAATCGAAATTTAAAACTGAATTATAAAAAAAGTATGACGATGATTATTATGAAGATGAATATTCAAGAATACCACGAATTATAATTCAAATAGCATTGGCCAACCGGTAGATATTCGCGGCAAATCTTCAAACTACTGGAGTTTACATGAGTTCTTTGGAAAAATAAA
>JABASI010001994.1:0-21681 GCA_019776505.1 Tomocerus nigrus
ATTTATATGCAACTTATACGATAGACATTAGCCTTGAATTGGCATCCAGAGTAAAAAACAATGTTTTTTGAACAGATACAGACAATACAATAATATTGATATTCATTTCTACCCTATAACAGTGCATAAAATATTATTGATTATTATTTTGAAATATGTGTGCTATTAGAAATTCCATTTACATGCTCAAGGATAAGACCTTCAGTCCTTCAGTCTCCAACTTATTAATTTTTATCACATACTAAAATATTTCTGATAAACATGCCAGTATAGTATACAACTATATCCCTTTTAGTCGATGATTATTGTATTTTTACAGAATCCACATTGTTCTTTTTTAGCGATTATTAACAAAAAATGTTGCATCTGAACTCGGAACTTCCGGACCAAACTCATACATTCTGAAATAGGTGTTTAGGAATTTTACAGAAAACTCAGCTTGATATTTCATGTAACTTTGCATGTGCAGTTAATTAAATTGCAAATCACATCGATATTCCTTCATGGATTCCCTCGTGCACGAGTAGTTGCGGTTTTACTTTCCCCACTTTCACATTGGATTATTGGATGAAAATAGTAGAACCTTCGTACAATGCAATCGTACATGAAGAGAAGAACTATAGCGGCAGTAAGTAGGCATACCAGAGATTTCAATGTCACACACGCAAAGCGGGATGATAAAATCCACGAGTAGTCCTTTAGAAGTTAAGCACATCTCTTCGCCTACACACAGTGAAATAATTTTAACAGATTTTCCCTTTTTACTGCTTTTGGTCTCGGCGGCTTCTGTCTATTTAAGTTTATTATTATTGTCTTCTTGGGTCGGGTACTATTGTTTTAGTTCGATCTGGCTGGATCCAGCATAAATAAGTGCATTTCCTTTCAGTTCCACTCAGCATAAATGAAATCGAAAATGTGTGGAGTTCCAGAGCAACTTGTGTTTCAGGAGTTGAGAATGGATTACTTGCGGGCAAAGCCTCCTACGCAAATAAAGCTACTGGCAGAATTCTTTACTCCTAATTCTATCAATCCAACTGAATTACTCAAAGTTACTGTTAAAGACACTAAGAATCCTCCTCCAATTCAGTATCGGATTGCTTTTACTAAATATGTTATAAAGCAGGTCAGGTAATCTTCTTTGTTTGCTCTGACTAAACTAAACACTCTGTCAAGAATTTTAATGCAAAATCTGATGTCTTAGAAAGGTGCCTAATTATTTTCTATGTATATGCAAGTAGTCTAAAATGCTTTTATTTAAATAGTTAGAAGGTTGCAAAAATGTCGAAAAGGATGTCCAAATCGACGATAGTGATGACGAGGATGAGATTATTTCATTGTGGTATGATGCATTAGAGTCCCTGTCAAGTTCTTCCGCTCATTCAGAACCTTTTTACAGAATTTATGATATTTTCGGCGAAGAAAAGAATATTATCAAAATATTTGAAAGCGAATCGGCATTTGTCGTTGAAGGAACTACCGGCCTTGTGACTTGGGAGGTAAATGACTTTTAAACATAAACCACCAAACTACTAAAATAAGGTGTCTTATATAAAATTACTCTATATACTTGTATCATGAAATTAAATTGTGGTCTTAGGTAATAGATAAGCTACTTTGTTAGTAAATATATTACGTGCTCACAGATTAATTTTATTGGATCAGGCTTCCACACATTTAGCCAAGTGGCTTCTTTCCTCGAAACATGCAATTGAAAACAGCGGAGTCAAATGGTGTGTAGAGTTGGGATGCGGTTGCGGTTTCTTCGCTGTAGCTGCAATGAAAATCATGCCGAACCTGGATCGCTATGTTGTAACTGACGGCCATCATAGTGCCTTGGCCAAATGCACAGAAAACGTCCTGACAAATTATGATGACATCCCTTCGAATTTAGATTTGGAAATAATCGATTGGGTGACTGATGAGAAAAAATTCCAAGGAATCGTAGACAACCTTAGCTTGAATCATGGAGCAGGTTTACTTTTTGGTGCCGGTAAGCTCCCATAAGTGATAATCAATACTCAACTGCCAAAAACAGTGCCTCATCATCTCATTCTAATAGCGCACTGAAAGTCATAATCATAATAACTATTGACTATAAATAATACCAAGAGACTCATCCTACTAACTGACTGTTTTTCCCTCTATTACTACAGACGTTGTCTTTGACCCAGCACTCCTACCATCCTTAACTAAGATTATGATACTCTTCCTGGATTCGCAAACAAAAAATGACAGGGATGGCAAAATTATATTAAGTTGCACCGTTCGTAATGAGACTACTGTCAATTTACTCCGAGAGGAAATTGGTAACTCCATTAATACTTAGACTTACTGAATTGATACATTTCTTTCTATTACATTGACATAGTCTACCAAGAATTTGTCATATTAAATTCCATTTTTAATGAGATATTCCTAAAATCTATAGCAAAGTATCCGAAGGTGATTGTAGAAAACATTCATTCTTGGGAAAATGGAATCATTTTACAAATATCATCGCGCATATCAAGTTGACGAACAGAAAGTTATATAAATGACACGTAAGTTGATATTCCATAACTTCACAATTCCAGTTTTTTTCTTTTGATTTATTATCACGGGTGATCAAGAATCCAATTAGAGCTGAACATTAAATTTAGCTGAATAATAAATACCTACTAAAAAATAATACCTAAGTGCACACTTTGTGACACAGATATACAAATATTTTGAAAATGAAAAAAAAATCGTTTTGCACTGAAACAATTAATGAGTAATTTGAATAAATATATTCAGATATATGTAAATCCTGTCCCTGTCTACGCAGGTGGACTGGTGGGGGGCTTCACCAACAATTTTTGGACATTCAATTGCTGTTGCTCTAAAGCTCTGGCATATGAGTCGGAATCCATTTCTTCATCTTCCAGTTCTTCCATCATTTTTGACTTGTATCTATAAAATAAACATGTTACGTTTACAAAAATGTTCATTGTAAGCTTTCTATAATAAATCCGTATATATGTTTGATAAAAATTACATTTTACTGTCTGGATTATTTTCTTGATTTCTGCATTTCTCAAGCTTTTTTTCGATAGCACGAATAACATCTCGGTTATACTGCTCCACTACTTTCTCTCGGACATTGTATCGAATAGCTAAGCACAAAATAATATACACGGTAATAAGTAAAATTAACTAGTCACAACTTATTCCTACAATATTAAAAGTCTTTACAACACTGAACTGAAAATAAGAACATTATTAAGCGTTCTCTTACATCTTACGGCGTCAACAACTGGCTGTAACATTTGCTTATCTGCAATTAGGACTTCTGTGACATAACTGTCTAAACGTTCATCAAGTTTACTGGCGGCTTGCAACACAGCAGCTAAAGCAATCTGAGATCAACATCATCTTAATGTTAACTTATCATTTACAATGCATTTTATTTATGGCAGATTTATTTAGGTTGTATATGTTTTTACCTGGGATGGAGAGTGTAAAAGTGGAACATCAGTAAGAAGAACCTTGTCTAAAAATGAATCAATTCCAGGTCGAAGACTTTCTGCATCTACATGTGAAAATCTTGTTTTTATATCAATGAGGAATCCTTCGACTGGGCGGTAAGGATTATGGATGGTTAGATGGAAGTTCATGGCCGACATTAGCAAAAGTTCATTATTTAGAATAATTTCAGTCGCTTTTTCTCGGTCTCCTTTAACGTTTGAAACGAATTGACTTATCGATATGTTGAATTCCTCTATTTTACACGCCAAATACACGCAAGTTACTCTGTTAAAAACAATAGGATCAGATTAGTAACGATACATAATATAATATACCTACTATATCAATAAATAATACGCTTATGGTTTATTTTATATGAATGTAAAACTATAGAGTCCTTACAGTATTTCTTTAGGGTGATAATTCATCACGGAGTTGTACAAATAGAACCGCTTAAAATAATGGAAAGCAGTAGCAATCACCGTTTTGTTCATTGGGGGCTGAAACTTGGCACAGAAATCCTTCAGCTGATTTTGGAAATGACTGAAATACGTATGCTCTTCTTGAGCCGTAAGAAATATCGCCGCTTTATCAGATTCCTGAAAAAGATACGAGATAGAACGATTAAAAAAGAAGAAAGTATTTGTAATGTAATAAGAGTAACCAAATTAAATCAACTTACAGACATTTCCGAGGGTCCAGATCTACTGGCAATAAATTCTCGGTTCGTTTTCTCACGTATATGCCTAATTGAATCAACATCTGCAAATATCCAGTGCTTTTTCTGAGTACTAGTCGGAAACATGGTAGATACTTCTTATTTCGGGTACGACACTGCAGCAGTTGACAGATAAACAGTGATCTTATTGATATTTATTTTACGTAGCAGGATTCCCTAGAAAAAAGTGACAAAAAATAGCTTCATCATTCATTTAGAAAATGGAAAGTACGATTTAGATGACAGGAAAATGGAAAAGTCACAACGAAAAGGGTTTTGTAGCATTTAGCAATTAAAACACCAATCACCCACCCTCACACATAATAATTATGCCATATTTACCAATTACCATCATATAATATTATATTATTTTTAATGCATAATATTCAAAATTATAACTTATTTAAAATTGCAAAATTACGTTTGCTAATAATTATTATGAGGTCTTCAGCAAGGCAGGACTGCAGGACTTTATTTACTTCTTTATCTTCATAAACATAGAGACCTACCTCAACCTCTAAAACCACTTACTCTGTTGTCTGTAAAAGAACAGAAGAAAAAATGTTTCTTTAGCTCTTTTCTATGTATGAAATGAATGAGAATACCGGATGATTGTATGTGATAGAGTGAATGTTTGTCTCTAGAGCAGAAGTTCAAAATCTTATGGCGGTTCTCAGACTCCAGTCGCTCCAAGCAATGTTTTTGTACAAGACGAAGTTGATGAAGAAAAGGAAGATTCTTCTTATAATATACAAAGGTAAAATGAAATAAATAATACTTTTCAAAGTATTTAGAAAGGAAGCACTTATACTTATAGCTCTTATAATACTGTTTCTCTTTTCTTGAGTCAAATTGTCGCATATAAAGCACAAAGGCATGCGAATTTCTACAAAACGGCTGCGTATAACTCTCATTAAATAATTGTGTCGCTCCTTGCGTCCTTGCTGATATCACGCAGATCATAATCATAACCATAAATACCTATGCGGCTATGCATGATACCTGATTCCTAATCTAAAGTTACAATTTCATGTAACATAATTGGCGACAAGATTCAAGATACGCTTTAAAATTAAATTTTAATCTCTACTAACTTGTATTCTATTATAACATAGTAGAGTGCATCTGCATAGTATATCTAATAATTTTATACAAATAAAGATGCATTATATAATAATATATGGTCGAAGATCAAAAAGGTTTTTGAAAATCAATAATTTGGCTTACTTGGGGCTAGCTACTTGGAAATTGGAACTAGGGGCACTGGGTACTTAAAATAAGCAGCAGTTGTTATGTTATATAGTGATAGGTACATTTGCATTCCACAAATGAGACACGCACCTGAGAAAATAGCATAGCTTTATCAAGTAATGAATGACTAGTAATGAGTATGAGTCTGATGAGTTAACATTATTATGAAGACATTATTATGAAGTTCCTTGTAGTTGTAAAATCAGAAAAGGGAAAGTAGAGTTCATTGACTGCCTCCGCATCTTGAAATCTTGCTGATAAAGTTGAATGCAGGAATAGAAAAGGAAATGCATGCATTGCAAAATTGCAATACATGATTGATACATGTACCATCATCGTATACTTAAACTTCTGATGACATTACTAGAAAACTATATCAGCTATATAGGTAAACACCATTATAAAAACCAATACGCTTATATATACACTGCACTCTCGATGTAATTATGTCGATGATAAAGTAAAACTTAGTGAAAATTCGATGCAATTTTTATATTTGCTAAAGTAAATAGTTATGAACATTATGAAGGGATTTAGCAAACATACATTTGCCTTATTTTAATTTATTGTGTGTGTGCATGAGAATTCGGAATACGTATTTAGTATGCTTAAAAGCAACCAAGTAAGCACGCTCTACTGTAATGAAAATACATTAATTTTAGCCTACAAAGAAAAAACAGAAAGTTATCCTGACAGAAATACAATAGGCATTGTCAATGTTATAGAATTATTTCCTTGTATTTTCTTAATATCCCACATACATTCCTTATGACACTCTGACAGAGATGTGTATTTGTAAAGTTTGTTTGCGTAAGCACGTTATTTTCAGTTGACTATAAGAGGTACTTGATTTGATAATACAATTTAATGACTCAGAGGAAACATGCAAAACACTATAATAATTGTGTGTTTTAGGCTTTTTAGGTATAGAATTAGAAAGACTTTATAATACATATACATACAAGATGCAATGAGACAAACACGAATCATGATACTAATACTAACTAATACACTACAGACTACAGCTACACTGCTGATAGTCTCTTCAGAGATTTCCCTTATATACATTTACGTAGCCTCACATCGTCATCGTCTCGTCACAACACAACACTCACATCTGTAACATTCACTTTCCTGATTTGCTACAGAACAGAACATAGAACAAAGTAACTCCTTGAGAAAAGAAATCCGCTACTCAATGCACACTTTATCTTAAATACTTTTATGTGATAATTCTAAAGGTGTATCCGTACAGGTAAGTATCATTGTATTACATCATGTCGTTTGTAAGTAAAAAAGAAATGTCCCATTTCAGTTCTCCAAATTTTTAGTGCATGAATTATTATGAAATTCTGCATGAAATTGAATTATTATGAAATTCTGCATGAAATTGAATTACATGAAATTCTAATCTTAGAACCAACTCTTTTTCTTTACAGAGATATCTATTAAGTGATTAAAAATTGTGACAGATTAATTATAGTTAAGAACAATGTTGGATCCAAGCCAAGTTCGTATATTGAATGAAGACGTTGGGAGCACAACCGAAAAGAAGACCCTGGAATCTAATAAGTGTAAAAACCCAGTGGAATTATCAAAACGTTTGCACAAGCAGCTACTAAAAATCAAAGGAAAGTTTCTATCAGATGATGGCAGCAGTGTAAACTACGTGGGATTTCGGGAGTGTCCTGAATTCCATGATTTTCAAGAGGAAAGCAAAGAATTAAATTTTGTGGACTTAAGTGAACTGAACGAGAAAGAGCAAAAGGCATTTTTCATCAATGTGTACAACACCCTAACCATTCATGCATTGGCACTTTTGGTTAACGAAGAAAGTAGCGTTTTACAACTTGACAGCTTTTGGCAAAAGAATGGATACAGAATTGGAAGGTCCGTTTACTCGCTAGACGATATAGAGCATGGCGTTTTAAGGTGCAATAAATTGCATCCTACATACAAAGACTACTTCTTCAAAGAAGGTGATTCCAGAAGAGAATTCGTACAAAAGGATCTGGATCCGAGGATTCACTTTGCACTTAACTGCGGAGCAAAGTCATGTCCACCAATTCGTCTTTTCTCGGAAGAAAATTTGGATTCCGCCTTGGATGCAGCTGCAAAAGCCTTTTGTCAGCATGACATTACTATCAATGCTGAAGATAAAACTGTTACCACCTCCAAAATTTTCTTGTGGTATGGAGGAGATTTCGGAGCCGATGAGAAAGCAATTCTCCTGAAAATCATTGGATATCTAAGAGAAGATCAAGCAAATGATCTCAATTCCTTGCTTGAAGGGGATTTTACACTTGCTTTCGCGGATTATGACTGGAAAATCGTTTAAATCAAAGTACACCCACTCCGTCGTCCTTTCCATTACTTCGGTAATGTACAGTACATTTATAACGTCAGATAATCACATGTAGCACATCAGTACAGATTCCTATACACCTAAAAGCACTTACACGTAGGTACTTAAGAATATACGTGAGATAAGACGATAAAGTCTGAACTTGCTTATATATTATCCACATAGGTTACTGAAATTAAAAATATAGATTATCGAGTTATTTTATAAGTTATATAACTAAACTGATTGCCAAAAAATTATAATTTAGAACATCCATGAGTATTTTAAAAGCTGATATTTTTCTACCTTTTTGGCTTTGCTAATAATCAATAGGAATTTATTGCTATCTATCTCTAAACCTCTGTGGCTCGAATTCAATGTTATTTATGTGTACTAATTAAGTCAACCAAAAACATTGCTATTTCATATAATATTATTATTCAGCTCTTATCTATTTTAAAGTTTCTAAATTGTGTACTAAAGTGTATGAAGTAAATAGTAAATGGAGGCTTGTGGGACCTACTTACTCTGTGCATTGAGGAAAAGATATGCATGTGCATGGTCATTGATCAATAAAAATGCCTATTTGAGATTCCATATTTATATAATATAGCTCTATTTTTATTATGCGTTACTTCATCCTACACAGAGTAACATGAGCTGAGCAAAAATTAAATACATGTGCCGCAAATCATTATATTCAATATTACAAGCTACAATAATCAATCAGTATACTTCGTCATAACTAATTACATGCCATGCATTTAGATAATTTTGTGATTTTTTTTAATATCGAACTTAGACCGCACCGGGATCAAGTCTACACATTTTATTAATACACACCGCACTCTGCACTGCTTGGACTATCAAAATATGAAACTCAGAAATCATTATAACATGAAAATCATAGGCAAAAATTATCAGGTACTGCAGTGCAGATCCAATGTTTATTTTTAACTTTAATAACACCCTGATTGGAAAACAGAATTTGTAACCTTATAAGTTGGAAATGGCAAAATTAACCACAAAAGGCACAAAAAGCAAAACTTTACATCTGAACACAAACACATATAAATAATAAACCATCCATACACAATAAATGTAAAACATTTGCCTCATCTCTAACAATAATAATTCATTTTTAATATATCGCACACCTATACTTCTTCTATATGCTTTTATATATGAAATCCGGGTTTATATATGAATTACGTCCTTATCATAATAATATATTGCGACTTTTTAGCCAACAACATGGACAAATCCATAAAGTTTATCAATGATGTAAATGGCCGATACTGGTAAATATCAGCGGAAGTAAATACATGTAAAACATTTGCCTCATCTCTAACAATAATAATTCATTTTTAATATATCGCACACCTACTTATACTTCTTCTATATGCTTTTATATATGAAATCCGAGTTTATATTTGAATTACGTCCTTATCCTAATAATATATTGCGACTTGCGACTTTTTAGCCAACAACATGGACAAATCCATAAAGTTTATCAATGATGTAAATGGCCGATACTGGTAAATATCAGCGGAAGTAAATACTTCTATCTATCTCTCTGCGTTTACATATAATATTTAAGGGGGTCTGCAAAATGTAACCCGAAACTTTATTTTATATCATCTCCATTGTCATTAATAGACAATTTAAAAATAATTAATCCATTACTATATATAGGTAATAAGAGAAATAAACTATTCGTGATATATAGGTATTCAACTTTTGTATATACATTATAGTTATACTCAATACTTGCTATCTGCGATCTGAATAAAGTAAAAAATATTTACTACCTTTGTATTTTGCATTTATATAATTCAGAGCAGAATAAAAATTGTAGCCTTTACAAATGGAGTACAAAAGGAAGCCTCTACAAGGGGCTGTAAATATTTAATTTTTGAATATTTTGTAAACCACTTTTGATTTCCCAGCTTTCAATTTCTTTATCCCACTAAAAATTCAAACATCATATAATATCTTAATAATAAAAAAAACGAAATTGCGACAGTTGACAAGTCCTAGAATTTTCAGCAAAACCAATTATACAACACAAACAAGTAACATTTTTAATAAGACGGGGTTGGAAAGGGGTAATAATTATTGTTGTGATTCAGCGACGAGTTCATAAGATATCCCTAAAATCTTTCCCAACTACTCCTTCCAATGGCTGCATTGGGGTTCCCTGATTGATTAGCAGATTTACTATTTGCAGATTGTTGATTCATCTCCACGATTACGTGTCTTTCAAAGCTAAAATCATAATCAAATTGTGACCAATCAATATTTCTCCGATAGTTATTAGCTCCTCGATGAGGGTCGTACATAGGCACATAGGGTCGAAGATCCGGATGTAATACGAATGGAACATTTTGCACGAAATCCCCTATACCCATCGAAGGTAGGCGTTGCGCTGGATTTCTGTCGCCAAAATTCTCTTGACTATTTCCGGAGCCATATTGCTGAGGATATACAGCCGGCTGTTGCTGAACATAATTTGCATTGGCATTACTTTGTGGAGAGGGATACTGAGGGTAGAGAGGATAACTGATGCCACCAGAATAACTTTGAGGATTTGACGTGGCAGAATGACTCTCTGACTGATAAAAGGAACTGCGTCCTATACACACGAATCCATCTTCGGTAATTTCTGAATCATCTCCTTTCTGCTTATCCTTTGCGTCTGAGTTCTTCCTGATTGGTTGTCCCATTTGAACATTTGGAGATACAATATCCTTGGCTTGCTGAAATAATGACGAAAATAAAGACATTTTGACGTTCTTGACAGGTGATTACTTGAGACACAGTCTGAAATGGAAAAGGGAACATTCGGGCATTAGGCTTTCCATATAAAAATGATAAGATCTTAAATGCAATACAATAACATTTTAATTTTATTCTATAGTCTATTGTGATGCTAAATTACGTATTTACATAACAGTTTCATTTTCATTTCAGATTTTGGTATTCTCACATTTATGGCCCCCTACAAGTAGTCAATTTCTAATATTTATTACTTTTCCTACATATTATCGTGTAACGCTTTATTGAACAATTTTAAGTATCTGTAATCTGTACAGTTTACTATTGAATTTGAAACCTTTTGATTAGCAAGTTAGCTTAAATAATATTTCCCCTTTATTATTCTTCTACCTATACTTAAATACGTTATGCGTTCTGCCTGAGAAAATGTATTAATTAGCATGCCTATAAAGACTGCAATTATTTAAATTAATATAGGAAAATGCTATAATGTACATAATGCATGACTTATTCATGTTTTGATACGTTTATTAATTCAATTAGCAATTCAAAGCGTTCAAAAAATCTACATCATATAAATAAATGACACGATTTAATATAGATGATTACAACATGCTATGCTATAGATCAGTATGGACATTCGAATATATTATAAGTAAATTGCATATATAGACAAGGAAAGCACTGTTAAAGCGAGAACGTAAACAAAATGGTTAGACACTCTTGATATCTCCCTTTTTATACATTGAGGATCGCACTTCCTCAATGAAGGAGCTCATATTATGAACGGACGTTCCACCCAGAACAACTTGGATGCGACTTTCCATTCTGTTTATGTTGTGGACTGTGAGAGCCTCTTCGTATGTGATTCCCCCAAGAACGAAAACGATTAATTCTGGAGGCCTGAAATTAGGATCGACGAAGCCTGATTGACCTCTTCCAGAACTGTTGTTAAAGTATGGAAACTGGGCCTCTTTCAATTTCCCCTTGAGAATGTCTTCAATTATAGATTTAATCCATGGTACGTGCTGAGTGTAAATATTTTCAACCCCTTGCAAACCTTTAATAAACCTTTTGGTAACAGCAACCGGATCTGAGCCAAATAAGTCAGATTTCCTCTTCTTGGCGCCTCCGAACTTTAAAATGCCATCGACCAAAGCTATGTTTTCATCTGGTATTCCCCGGGCCTTCAGTTTTGACTTCAAGTTTGTTATCCCTTTATTGGTATGCTGTTCATATCGGAGACTGTAGAGCAAGACTAATCTTAGAGCATCCAAATCGCGAATTTTGGGGTTTGACACAAGCTGATTTAAGCGCTGAAGTGCTTGGGAATGATTACTGTGGCATGCAATCTCTTGTTCCAGCTCAGAGACTTCTAATAGACTATGCTTTTCATTTAGACGAGCTAACTCCCCGATAACTGCTACATGCTTTGACACGGTTCCACTCATTTGCTTAAAATGAGGGTAACTTTCGATAAATGCCTTCATGTCTTCAATTGATTCAACTTTCTGGTGAGATTTTGCTTTTGACTGGAATTCTTCAACAAGTTGTCGAAGGGACTGTCCTACGGCACCGAAATCCGCATACAGATTATCCGCGTAAAACTTGTCATTTTCAGGAGACAGAACCACTTCTTTGAAGTCTTTTGGAATATCTAAATTAAAAAAATATTTCATTAGCAACAACACATTGATATTTCATCAGTGAATGATGAATGAGAATGAAGAAGGATAAAAACTGTTTTTGAATAATCATTACATACCTGGAGCATCAGCCAATGAAACTCGATGATTTTTAATGGTCAGAAGTTCATGAACCATTGCTTGGTATGTCCACTGATTCAGTAAAGGTGAAACACAGTCATCTCTTCTGTCAACAATTAAAAGTACAGGTTTCCCTTGCCTTTGAGGAAAGTCGAAGAGATTGGATTCTTTGTTCATTAAGTTATGTATTTTGTCTGCAAGTTTTTCGCAAGGCCGTGACCATTCAGTGAATCGGATTAAAGGATACTTTTTTACTGACAATAGAAAACTAGTAAGAGCCAGAGCAATATTCTGGGCTGTTTTGTCATCCATTAAATCCGCTCCGTCCAAAAATACTGGTCCGTGTGGAGTGTTGCTTATGAATGTATGAGGGTTGATAGGAATGTAATCCGCAAAAAATTCAGCTATTTCTCGAACGACTTCTTGTTCATCGGCTTCAGCCAATCGCTTTACGTCTGATTTGGAAATGACGTTTGTCCAGTGCAGAAAATATGATCCGTACAAAGGAGTTTTCAATTCCGAACAGAGCAGATTGACATTTTCATCACAGGGCCGCAAGAATGTAATGCATTTCAGATGTCGCAAAGAGTCTCTATTTTTAAAATTGTCGATTCTGTCACACAAATAAACTTCTTTCTGCATAATTTCGGATTGTGAGTAAACCGTCGAAACTACGGCAGTCGTTTTAGCGTCCATCAACAGAATTTTCATCCCAGGTCCGCTGTTTTGAATCATTTTATCGACATATTGTCGAACAGCAATTACCGTGTTCATTTTGGCTTTGGAAGAGTGATGAGTTTACGAAGCAGAATAAATTGCTGGGTGACGTTTCTTAAATTTTGGTAGGTGCAGAAAGTACTGACAATGAGTATCGACACCAATCCGAAAGCTGATTGATGAAACGGTGATAAAGGCGAACACAGGACAGTCCACAGTCCTACAATACCAACACAAAACACTGGTATTGTAGGTGTTTATTTTCAAAATTTTTACAGACCGACCCTAAAATACTTGCAAGCCTTTGTTTAACATTAACATTAACACTCCCATAAATTCATAAGCTATTCAATCAAAGGCCAACTCACTCACATTTCTGTAAAGACAGGATTGATGAAAACAATTTATATTCCTATCCTATAGATATCTTATTATTCAAGCCTATTTTTTTAAACAGTAACATTATTATAGATAGCTAGTCTTTGCAAGTTGCTGATGCATATATGCCTTTTTTACCCATTAGAACTGAATTCAAAACAATACCTAATGATTATACAACAAACACTATATAAATGCCATACGCAATAAGTTCGGTATTACACTACCAATAATAAATGAAACCACTCTCTAAGCAGTAAATAAAATATTTTCTTACCTAAATTCACAGGGCAATAAGGCGATCCTCTAAAGGTTTGACTTATGGACACTGACTGAAAATTATTCCACTTATTTTCGTTTACACATAAATCATTAAATGTCGAATCCCCAGCCACCTCCTGATGGGGTGGGGTGGACGGTTGTCAGCCGTGAAGTACAAAGTAGGTAACAATCAAGTAAAACTGCCAATTCTTCGTCCTGTTACAGAAAAATGCGATTGTTAATACTGCCTCTACAGCTATAAAAATGTTAATATTCAAAATAGGGGTCGGTCTACTAAAGATATCCCTAATTCAAAATTAAATGTTACGATTAATATATATAATATAGGTAAGTTGTAGTGTAAGTATGTAATAATAATTATGTCTCACCTTTGGATTAGCTCGCTTAGTACCAGAGACGAAATCGCTTAGTTTGATTGACTTTGATGTAATAGCAAATTCAAAACACCGTCTATAGCGAACGAAGAAACATAAAAATGCAAAATGAAAATAGGATTAAAAAATATTCTTATAAGATTTAATTTGCTCCTCAATAATTATAATTAATTGTGCTCTTTAATAATAATAACTAATAACACAACATGACATATTTAAATGGGTGTACTGTACCTCTTCCGGTTACTTAATTAAACCCCCAACCCCCAAGATGTATGTCTTGTGTAAATTTAAGTACCAATCTAGGTTGTGTCGTCGTAAGTGCAGATTGAATCTTAAGAATCTTAAGCAGTCAGTCAGAGCCGCTAGTCGTCAGACTATAGTTGTTGTGTTGTGTTGTGTGACAATGAAGGATTTTAAATTATGCTTCAGCAGCCACAGATGACGAAGAGTCAGCAGGAGGAAGACATCATCATCATTTCCAAGAGGAAGGTTTCCTTTCAGCCTTCAGCCTTTCACGAATTCATAGATATCTTCGCCTAGAGTCTAAAAATCGTCGTATTTCGTATTGAGTAGCAGATGGACACCTGCAATTGGCTGCTAAGGAAAGAATCGTCGGCGGCCAAAACAAAATAATGATAATATCTGTAAAAAGTAGGCTGGTTTGTATGCAGCGGCAGTTTGTAATTTGTATTGTAATAGCCTAAATTCTACTAAGCAAATCCTCCATCCATCATTTTACATTTTTGTCGTTCATCTCTCTCTTTCTCTCTCTATTTACATTACAATACAAGATTGTGGATAGTTATTGCAGTAGCCAAGCATTTTGTAGGATTTCTGAGCATCAGATAAAGTAGTAAGTAACGCTTTAGTTTGTTTGTAATTTTGACCTAAGTAAGCCCTAAATCGATTCTCTCTTTATTTGTGTGTACACAGCACACCTTTTTGTTCTATTCGAATAGCCTTCTTTCCTTCCAGTTCAAGATCCTCAATTCTGAATAATTCAGCCTCGACCATCAGCTTGAAGTTGAAAGAGTCCTTCATCCATCCATCATCCGTTCACTTTGGGAAGAGGAGTGCTTTCGATTTTCAGTCGTAATTCATAGTTTGTAGAAATCTCATCCGTCTAATCAATAATTTGTAAAAAATGACTACTCCACCCCCTCGTGGATGGAACAGCAAGAGCAGCAGCAGCAATGGATCTGCTCCATCATCCTCCAAAGCTCTGTCAAAAATGTCCAAATGCCAACCTATTCTTGGCAATTACAAGGAGTTTCAACCACCAAAGGATTGGGCTAATGCCCCTGAATTTATTCCAAAAAATTTTAAGCGTAAGGAACAAAAACAACCATTTTTTATGCCAACCTATTCTTGGCAATTACAAGGAGTTTCAACCACCAAAGGATTGGGCTAATGCCCCTGAATTTATTCCAAAAAATTTTAAGCGTAAGGAACAAAAACGACAATTTTTTAAATTCTTTACATCATTTAACATTTAGTTGCATAATACTATCAGTCATCAATAGCACAGAATTGTTAAATATGTATATTATTTACTATGTTACGATAAAATGTTTTTGTTACCAATAAAATTGAAAATGTTCATTGCAGCAATTGTTCCTGAAGACGGCGAAATTGCTGAGGCTGCATCACTGCCCAAGCCTCTTTCTAGATGGATAGTAAATAATGCCTCGTCAAACTCAAATTCAAGCTGTCCAAGTTATGCTTCAGTAGTGGGGAATTCTTCTAATTCTACACCATCTTATGTTCCTTTGAATTCGAAGAAATCTTCAGATTGTAAGTTTTTACAAATATCCCCTTGAACTTTACAAACAAAGGAATAATTTCATGTTTTCAATCTAAACTAATGTTGACTTTTATAAAAAATATCATATAATTTTATAGCATGTAGTCCTGCGTATTCTGAATCACACCAATACGAATCAACAGAATTGTGCCCTTACGCCGTAGTCGGTGAATGCCGTTACGGGGATCAATGTCTCTTGGTGCACGGAAACCGATGCGATTACTGCATGCATTGGTGCATTCATCCATATAACGCCAAACAGCGCGAGCAACATAAGAAGGTATCAATAATTAACCAATTCATTTCTTGAAATAATTTCTCATTGTCTATTGTTTGACAATTTGGGGCATGTGTAGTTAGTTAAAAGTTAGCGCAAACACTAAGCAAGATTGAAATAATATTAATGCAATATATAATTTCAAGTTTTCAAGATCCGTCATATTTTTAGTTTTTTTGGCCTACACATGTGATATGTCGGTTTTCTGCTACTTTGCATTAATTTTTTAAATACTTTTTATAGGAATGTATCCGACAACATGAAAAGGATATGGAGCTATCATTTGCTGTCGCTCAATCATCTGCGAAAACCTGTGGAATCTGCATGGAGGTAATAATAATAATATCATTACTATTTGCAATGTTATGCTATGGCTAGATTTCTTTCATAGCTATTTACTTTACGGTAGATTTGTGTCGGAGATTCACACATTCACGTAACAAATGATTTTATTTAGGTGGTAGTGGACAAAACTCCAGTAGGCGAACAACGTTTTGGAATACTCCCATCTTGCAATCACTGTTTTTGTTTGTCTTGCATACGACGATGGCGACAAGCTAGACAGTTTGAAAACAAGATAATACGATCGTGCCCGGAATGTCGGGTGACATCTGATTTCGTATGCCCTAGTCGCTTTTGGGTTGAAACGAAACAAGAAAAGGACAAGCTCATTGAGAGTTACAAAGTTGCATTAAGGTTAGTTCTCTTGTTTATCAAGAGGAATGAACATAATATATGAGCATATATCATTTTATATATCATATTTTATATATTAAAATTTAAAATTTCATCCGATGGCGAATTAAAATTAGACATAATCAATTTATTTGCAGTAACAAAGCGTGTCGATACTATCGTACTGGAGCTGGAACGTGCCCCTTTGGAAATAAGTGTTTCTATTTACATGCTCTACCAAACGGAACAAAGGTTGATGTGGGTCCTCCTCCCAAGAAACCAAGGAAGGAAAATGGAAGTGGTGGTGTTATTACTGGCGACCACGAGGTAAGATCTTTTGTGCTTTCTAAAGACAATTCAAAGTTTGGTATACAATAAAAAATAATTTTACCAATTCTGTACAGTTTGTAATGACAGCATTTACAGATAATTTACAAATATACAATTTAGTGGATAAAGAATATCACTTTTTGAGTTTTTGTTATTTTAAAGTCAATGAAATTGTTGAGGTGTTCCCAAAATCAGTCGCATTTGTTTTGAATCAATTTGACTACTTAAATACAAAAGAGTACTAATATGCATTTTTGTTGCCTTCTGATTTTTCACCAGGTGACCATTTGGGAATTCTTGGAAGATTGGGAACTTCAGTGGTTGGACATTGATGATTTCATGGAAATGATTGGCGATTCGGATGATTCTGAGTTGTCCGAACCTGATTTTCAAGACGTCGAATCAGACTCCGATTTGGATGAAGTGATTAGATATATTGACAGATTTTGTGTCTAGGTAGTATTAATATTGGCAGCTCAAAATTCCACTTATCCCGCTGACTACGTGCTATTACTTACTATACTTTGGAGTGAGAGGGATACATGGATATGAGTGAATTGGAACGAAAGAGAGAGAGAGAAAGAGAGTAAAATATCACCAAAAACTTAGAGGGTAAACAGGAAAAATTAGAAGACTGATTTACCAATATTTCATTGCTGCCTAGTGCCTAATTATAAGTTGCTAATAATTTAGGTTAAATACTTAAGTAGTTATATGAAAGGTAAATGTTAAAATTACTGACAAAGGATAGAATTTCAAATCTTTGGTAATTAATAATAATATCTCGCTGCTGCGACTTGCTGAAACATCCGTGTATTTTTGTGTCTATTGAAACAATTTCTGTCGTAAGTAACTGTATTATCCGTAAACCTAATAAACTCAACGATACATAATATAAATCGTCTTTCCTTCATTGTCATTTGCAACAAAATTCATACTGTTACATGCACACATGAATTTTAGCTTAAAAAACTAAATACATCGGCTATTATTCATTTTTAGGATAAAAAACAGAATAATTAATTTAGCAAAACCGATATGCGCATTCAGGCCATTCTCAGTATTTACGACTCATTTCTTTCACTTTTTCTTATTTATTAATCTTTATTGCTTAATATAATGTCATTTAAGAGAACCTGAATTAATTTAACAATAAATCCATTGAAATAAATGTTATGTTTAATTTTAAGGCACATAATAGGCACGTAAGAGTTAAGACAGGGATTTGTGACTAATTATCTACATTTCTTCCATTTCTACAGATAATACTTTCTGGCAGTACGAAATAATTACTTGGTTTTTATCACAAAGAGGAAGAGAGACTGAAAACGAGGTATCTGAAAAAAAAATCAATTGAAAAGCAGTAATGAAAGCTATTCTTATATGTAATTGATCGCCTAATACAAAAATGCATTATTTTCTCCACTTTCTTTTCCCTTTACACGCAGCACTTGACAAAGCAGCAGCGGTCTTAGCTTCTTGATTTTCTTCAGACGGGGATGAATGGATACCTGCATATAAAACTTTACCAGTCTGAGAATTTTCGATGACTTCTCCAATTTCAACTTCTGATAATCGTGCAACATGGTCCAAATCTTCGCATCGATTTAGTAAATGATAGACATTTCGGGAATCTATACCAGGTAGCTTCGAAAGAAATGAATGGGACACCGGATTGTACTTAGAAGTTATGAAAGAACCAGTTGCTTCCTTTTGGATGGCCAAAGCTTGTTCTGTGTTAGGTTGCTCTTTTCCTCGTTTTAATTCCTACAAGGCAATATCACGAAAACAATTTAAAGACATAACAAAATTATATAATTGCTAAAATACTTTTTATGCCTTTATTTACATCGGTAAACGGAAGCTACGACTTCGACTACGACTACTTACTAAGACTTACATGGAATATCTCAGACGTGTAGTAAGGCGAGGGTGACCAAATCAGGCGAAGTTTAGGAAAATTGATTGTGAGCAATTGTAACTTCGGCATTATTTGCGATAGGTCTAAAAGAATGTTAAACTGAATTAATTATACTTACTACTCCTAAGCATAGCGTAAGTTATATACAGAATACAATATTGGAGGAGGTAAAAACGTTGGGCAAATTTTTTGAACAACGTTATTCACTATTTCACTATATTCACTCTTTTTGAAAAAAGCCATTCTTCGAGATCTAGATTCCTATTATGAGTGAAAGGTAGGTGAAAGTTGTGTGAATGGAGTTAATTACTTAGGTCTGGTACTTGAAGAAAGAGAAAGTTGTAAATATTGACGGATATATAGTAAACCGACTGCAATCACTACTCGCTTCAAAAAATAAAAATGGAGAAAAAATCTAACGCCTCACAAACGAAAGAGGTCAGTTCCTGTTTTCTACTAACGGTGATTAGAACGTAGGTAAAAGTCACATCATAACATGACCAAAGCATATAATAATGTACCATTTCTGTATCTGTGACTTTTTCCTTCAGTTGCTTCATGCTCTATCAGCAAAACAGGCTTTTTGTAATGTCTTCCCATTGCTTCCGCTTGCTTGTATCTGAAAATAATAATAAGCAATAATAATTAAAAAACGCCAAAACATCAATTTTACTAAACTTGGCAAATTAAGCACGCAAACGGAGTTAAGTGAAAGTGATAGCAAGAGAAAGTTGGTTTTCTCGTACAAAACAATGTAAAACAACTTGGTTTGGTTAATTTTTCTTTTCTCCAAGTAAATACAACGCTTTCGCCTGTTTTCCCCACAGATTTTTAAGAACTTACAGTCTGCCACTGTTGAGACTTCCAATCAAATCCGAAATTGATTTCCTTTCGACACAGATGTCTGGTGTTAAAATGTAGTCTCCCACATCCAAGGTCAACGGTTCCAATTCAATTCCCCGTTTGTGTATCAATGACGGCAATTCAGAACGAAACTCTCTCATATCAACTAGTATGACGTGCTTAACTGAAAAATAAAGTGAAACACATTTTTCAAAATTTCATTTTTTACATTTGTTAAATAGATTCTTCAAGATTTACATTAGTTAAAAAGATTTGTAAGCAACGTCCCTAAAAAAAGACTTCTTTACCATTTTCATCAGTCTGCATGTTCCTTTTAGACTGGTTACTTGTACTAACAGTTTCATTTGCCTTCGTTGGGTCCCTCCATAAATCTTGGTTTAGTTCGTCTTTCGCTTCTCTTTCTTTTGGTACAACCTAATTATAAAATAATATTATTAACTATTCTACAAGTAATACAAAATTGTTCTAAAATTACATCAGATAACATTTTTTGGTTTACCATGCTGCCTTTTTCTTCTATCAGTTTTTCAAATGCTAGTTTCTCTCTCTGTATAGATGTAAGATATATTTGTTCTTCTACAGAATTGTGGAAAGATAAGAAGTACACCCGTACTTTGTGATTTTCAGCAAATCTTGCCCGATAAATCTCAATATTTCGCACTAATTCCAAATCTGCATAAAGAAAAACACAAATACTTAAATACTAATTTGCTTCAAATTCCTTTTCGTCTACTACTTACTTTATATTTATATATTGTGCCTCGTTTTTAACATACTTGGGTCGAACAGAATTATTACGTCAGGTCGTAATTTTTCCAAAGTTTCGGACACCCCATAGGCATCTACATCCCCAAAGTGTCTTAAAGGTCGAATGAGGACAGGATTTTGAAGAAATTCTATATCATCATACTTTCTTTCTATCTGCGTTAATGTAATTTGTTTCTGTCGGCTGGTAACGTTAGGGTCATCCTCATCATCTTCACTAGAATCTTTATTTGGTCGCTTTTTACCGATTCCTACAAGACCTTTCTCTGCCTTATTTTTGTAATGAACACTATTTAAAGACATAATCAATTCCGGAGGAAGTTCTATTTTTAAATTATCACAGTTTCTTGCTATTTTTGCCAGAGTGAGATCCCCTCCATACGATAAATAGTCACGTAAAATGCTGCTCGATTTTGTATCTTCTGAAAATATTATAGTTTTTAACTTAGCTAGAAAATTATCCTCTTTGTCTTCGTTGTCTTTTTCTTGTTTAATGCATATTTCATTTAATATTTCACTTAAAGCAAGCCATTTAGGATGAATTTCAGGTTTAAACGAAGCTTTCTTTGCACTATCTTTCTCTTTCGACCCGTTTGCTTTCTCTGGCGGCATGATTCGACGTTTTGCTGCAGTAATGATATTCTCTGCTGATTTTGAAATGACCCAGGACGACTTAAAAGCAGCTTCAGAAGACGTATAATTACATAAGGTAGAATAAAAGGAGACGCAATCACATTTTGTTAGTTGAGCTAGCAGTAGACGAAATATTTTCAGTTCGTTAAGAATGGATTTAGCTTTAGCATTGACAGTGTTCCATACGGGGTCCAAGTAAGCACTGATGATCTTTTCAAATTTCTTTGTCAATGCAGTTTCTACAGAAATGTCTTCGTCATTTAAGGCTGGGACAAGACGCTTCAGTTCACTTACTGTCCATGTTACTAAGTCTAG
>JABASI010001995.1:0-21680 GCA_019776505.1 Tomocerus nigrus
CTCTTTCGGAAACTAAATAATATTTATGCTGAAACTATCAGCAGTGCGATATGGAAATTCATTGGGTAAAATCATTCTTTTATTCATCTTCTTCGACTACTTTCGGAAATGTGTTTGTGTTCACCTGCAGAATTTTCAGTCTGTGTTTATAATTTTCAATTACAGTACACCTGTGGTTTAATTTCACAGTGTAATTGTTAAATTCCGGAATTATTTGTATAGATTGTCCATTTGTGTGAAGCCCTAAGCCCAATGTTAAAGATATTATATTCCTACAGTAATCTTATGCTCAGACTTTTTCCAATGCAAGAATAATTATATGATGAATCATATAATATACCATTGTTGTGTTCAGTCCAAATCTCTAAACGTTTCGTGCTATCCTATTGTTTCCTGACCCCTATATTTCCATTTGCTAATTTTTCAGCTACTACACTCATTGAATTGCATTATAATTCCACGTAGGTGTAAAAGCTTCTATATAGACAATTAGCAAGTTTATATGTAGATCCATAATGTACACAGGTGAATATTATTATACATCCGATATTAAAGACGAAACAAAAAGTAGCATAAACCCTGTTGACACCTATTTTGTGTAGTTCAACGAAGGAATTTGTGAAAGTTTTTTAATATTATGAATCCAGGAGCACGCACATATTCGCACTTCCAAATTCGTGAATGAAGACGAACATTTTAGCTATTCGCTTAAAGTTTACTTAAAGCTTAATTAAAATCGATGATAGTGTACATTGCAATATGATTGCGCAAACTAAACAGGTGTAAAGTTATTTCATTCGAAGACAGGAAAAAAAACATATTTTCCGTCGTTTCTTTTCTAGCCTCAATTATAAAGGGAGTTATTTCATTTGAGTGATAAAATGAGAAAATAAGTTTCAGTTTGACAGATCTAAATTTTACTAACTACTAATGATAATGGGGAATCACTTTTTACTACCATTACAATATTACTCCCTCATTATTCTCATTTTTATTTATTATTCTAGCTCATAATATCTGTCGCAATAAAATTGTAAGTCATTAATTGACAGAGATTCGGTGAGAAAAGCCAGGAAAATCATTAAATAAGTAAATGCATTTAGTTTAATGGTTTTGTATTATGAACTGTTGCCTCAAAAGACAATAAGTGTGACGCACGTTTTCATGTATCACGTTTTGCGGTATTTCCTCAAAGAGTTAGTGCTCTCGTCGTCTGTCGTTACCTTCTTTCTTACATCCTAAGGAAAATAGATAGGGATAATTATTGGCTTTGCGTCAACTTATCTCTACTTAAACCAAAAAAGATGAGTTGGTCATTTGACTGCAGAATACACAAGTGTAAAAAGTGAAATGAGAATCCACCACCGTTGTGAATAGCCATATTAGGATGAGACGTATGGGTTACCATTATTAAAAGAACGACTCTTTGTCTTCGACTTTAGCTCTAGAGAAAAGATTTGCAATTTTAAGTAGTATTTATCTATGTAGGTATGTATGGCTATGCTAATGACTACTACTTATGGCTAGTGCTATCCCATCCCATCATCATCATCATCAGATGACTTTAACTACAGTAAAACCTTCTCTAACGAAGAAATAGTAATTTGCAATTGAAGCTGAAACAATTCTCATCTTTTATTATTGTTTATATTAAGGTGCATCACGTCTTATTGTTATTGTGTCTGCTCAAGTTGAGCTATAGATTCTTACAATAATATTTTATTTCTACCCTAACTTGTCCAACTATCCATCAAAGACACAATATTAATATAGCACGCATTAGAGCTATGTACCTCTAGGATGATCTCTAATATTTTCATTTGCGTTCCATTGTACTTCTTATTGTCATGTCCTCAATTCTAGCAAATAAGAATAACAATCTCTTATTAATTTTCCTGTAATGTTAACACTTGGAAAAAGGCTTGTAACATTTTCATCAGAATCTACTTACAATTAGCGAAAGATGTGTCTGAAGCTACACATACGTACCACCTTAGCATTCTGTCTGATTGTATTTATTGCTACAGCGTTCCCATCTTCAATTAATTTTGAGCTATTGCATGTAAAATGACATATCTACGCACGTACGTGTACATGCATAGACAAATTGCGTTTTTGCTAGGAATGCAATACATCAAAAATATTAATTTCGGCGAAACAGAAATCAGCAGTGATAGTAGTCCTAATAATGTAGCTATCTAAAGATTGTAACAGTAGATTGAAATCGAAACTAACGAATATAGCGATAGTTGTAACATGTTATTGTTATTCTCACACTAAATCATTTTTTGTCATTTACAGCAATTTGCTATCGCCAAATTTTAGGTGACAGAAAATTGCACAACTTGTCCTGCAGAAATATAAATACATAATCCTATAATGTACCGTTACTTATTGGTAGGTATAATATGATACAGTGAAAACTGCTCATTATATTATTATTGTTTGTTCAATGAACAGGACAAAGTGTGGTGTGTAGAATCTGATTACTTCTTATTAGGTAGACAATTTTTATTGTCCCATGAATTTTTTACATTCAGGATTTTAGCGAAAAATTAATAATATTATTAGAATAGGTATGCACATAAATAATTGCAAAAATTACCTCCATGAATTAAGATTGACACTAAATAAATGACTTTAGTGAGTAGGTATTACTCGCTATCTTAACAGTAAATTACCAAATGATTAATGAGAATCATGATGATTATGGTAGGTATAATATGATACAGTGAAAACTGCTCATTATATTATTATTGTTTGTTCAATGAACAGGACAAAGTGTGGTGTTTAGAATCTGTTACTTCTTTTCTAGGTAGACAATTTTTATTGTCCCATGAATTTTTTACATTCAGAATTTTAGCGAAAAATTAATAATATTATTAGAACAGGTATGCACATAAATAATTGCAAAAATTATTACCTTCATGAATTAAGATTGACACTAAATAAATGACTTTAGTGAGTAGGTATTACTCGCTATCTTAACAGTAAATTACCAAATGATTAATGAGAATCATGATGATTATAGTACATTTTTGTATTTACCTGAGATCAAAGTATTAATGGACATTATAAAAAATTATGACTGCTTATTTATTATAGTTTGTGCTGAATAATGCTAATAATTTGGTAAATATTTTGCTTGGTTCACAGATTGCAGTGTTGCTGACGATATGGTGGTTTCCAAATGACACTGTTACGATCAGCAACTATCACCAACAGCAAGGGTCAGACTGGACGATAGATAAAGCGAAGCTCATTTATCACTTCACCTCGACAGAACAATACAATCCGAGCTTGAGGCAAGCCAAAAATATCTTCCCTGTACAGCAACCAACGGCAAATCAACGGGATGACAATAGCCAAAATAGATATCAACATAACCAACAGTTTCGCAATTACAATGCTAACAACAACAACAACAATATACAAATACAACAAGCACAGCAGCAGCCGCCTCCACCCGCCTACGGTGTCCCTTTCATGAGGCAATATCCGCCTGTTACAAATCAATTTTCTCCTCACTGGAAGAATTTCTCACCACCAGTTCCTCCCCAGCCACCTCAATCTTTTCCACCACCTGGAAATCAAATGAAAATCACTCGCCCTTCTCTTCCTGATTTATTGCCTGTAATTTTACAAAATCAAAATAATGGGCCACAAAACGCGCCAAATTATAATGAAAAGCAAAATAATTTTCAATTTAAGCCCAGTTCTCCTATTGCGCCGGCTATTGATGCAAGAATTCTCTCACGCCCAAATAATATTCCTCTAGTTGTTCCTACACAATCTTCCTTCCCGGAAAATAATGTTTCTGAAGTGGAAAATAATCCTCCTCGATTTTCTCCTCCTGTTCCAAAAGCACAAAGTTTGGTTACATATCCACCGAAACCTCCTTCTTACGAACAAACAAATACAAACAGACCATCTCCAGTATACTCTCCATCATCAACACAACAAGAACAATCTACTCAATCCGTCGATTCGCAATCGAATTCAAATTATTATCAACATGAAGAAACACCGATCAATCATACAGGGGAAGAATCTAATACAAATACAAATACTTATCCTGTTCCAAATGAAAAATTGGATCCAAATCGTGAAATTCGATTTTTAATTCATAAAGCCGGAGATGAAGAAATCATCAAGAAAGCCATATCAGACGAATCAAGATATAGCAATGAAGAAGTGTCCTTTATTCGTGGACCTGATATTCAGTTGCAGCGTAAACAGAAAATTTATTTGCCCCCGAAGAAGAAAACCGTTGTTTACATTCTTTTGAAAGAGCCACAGATTGAGACGAATGTTGAAGTTATGGAACAAGAAGAAGATCCGAAACCTGAAGTTTACATTATTTACCAGAAAGGACAAGAGATGTTAACGAGACATTACTCTGCAGATAGCAATACGATAAAAACAGTGAAAAATCTAATTCTACCACCTTCGGCTAATGATTTGAACAAAGGATACTTAGCAGGTGCTTCTTCAATTAGAAAAGAAACGGTTGTGAAGGCTCCTCCAGCCAAATCTCCAAATCCTGCCACTACTCCATTGTGTCTCAATAATAAGCCATTATCAACGGTTGCTGCTACAACACCTAAAAGTAGTTCAACCGCTAGCAGTAGCAAAAATCCTATAAATCGAACTGTTAAAACTATTACTAAATCTTAATTCTTATAAAACTATAAATTATTTTTTGTACATAACAATTCATTTGTATAATTTGTATGTTTGTATTATAATATTATTTTTTAGCTTACTATTCCCACTTCTACTTAACCTCATGATATTTATTTCTCTTCGTGGAGTGGACCAAGACTATTGACACACAATGCAAATCATGAGGAATACTAAAAAAATACATTTACATTACGAATTTTAATTAATATTATTGTTATAGTGTTTTTTAGGACATCGCAATTACTACCACATCACATACATACTCAGTAGTTTCAGAAAGCCTATTCAAGACGAAAAACAATACGACAGGACAATTATTGTGATATTAAAAGATTTTACGGTTAATAATTTCTTATTGAACCAAGATACAATAAGAAAGTTTTTCTTGTTCATATTCAAACTGTTAATTATTATTCTGCACTAATTTTAAGATCATGGTTATTGATGCACAGTATTTACTTGTTCCTGTGCTAGATGAAGAATAATACGCTAAATAATATTATCTCTTGTAAATCTATAAGGATTAAATTAGATTACTAGATCAACACCTTAATTTACTCAATTAAATACAGTTACTTGCAATTTCTAATACAATATTTTCTCTTCTGTTTAAATGTTGCAAATTAGCCTTCGCTACTCTCCAATATGATTCGTAGAAGAAAATCAGAATTAATTCTAGTCTCGTATTAGCCCGAGTAGAATATTCATTGAGAGTTTGAAGTGAAGATGCATCTCGGAAAGGACATGGCATGACAGCAGAAGCAATTAGTAAATGATTAATACAATACCATTTCATTTAACCCTATAAAAAATGATAAGGCCAAGTGAGCCTAACACTCACATTAGATTAAGCACTCATCTCATCTGCAGAGATTTGAAGGGAAGAAAGTGTGATTGTATATTTCCCTTTGTGTGACTATCACCATGCATCGAGAAAATCAACGAAATCCTATCCACTAATAAGTTATAACATAACTGTTGTACTTGGAGTAGAGCCACTCTACTGTTCACTAGCTCCCATTTGCATTCCTTGCATCCGATTGAATGAGGCATATTTTCTATTCAAACGTACACCAACCCACGAAGTAATTAATCAGTAAGATTGATTATGTCTCGAGCCGAGCCAACGGCAAGGCATTTCGCGTCTTCGTCAACATATTATTCACGATTTCTTAGAAAAACAATAATTAGCCACTATATACACCGTTGCATTAACTATCCTTCCAATTATCTATGTATCTTTTCGAAAATCCTTGATTTTAATTGCATTACTAGATATCCACTGAAGAAGAAGGTGCTCATTGTCCATTCTTGCATCTGAGAAATCAACAGAATTAGTCATCCTTCTATTTTATAACACTTTTTGTACGACTAAAACATTTTAAGTGTCTTAGTTAGTTTTAGATAATTCTTTACTCTAACATATTCTACGTATTTTATTACTTTAGTGATCTTGATAACCTCTAGCCTCTAACCTGTCGAAAACAAATTTTCTTCAATTTATTTTTCTGCAATACATTATTTCGCAGATGTAGAATTGAAAATACTACTATTTTGTTTTAGTGTTGGTAATTTTAGGTATTTATTTTAGAGAAATAAGTTGACAATATCCTGCCTATAACTTAATAAATAATGGCATACATGATAAGATAATTGCAGAATCTTGTTTGCACCGCATGCTTTTATTAGTGTAGGCAGTTGTGAATGGACGTGATAACTATAAAGTAACTCAAGATTGACTAACAATAAGAGAAAAATGCAAATAGACGCTATTTAGGCAACTTAACATCAAAAGAAAGTGTTTTATGCTAGGATTATGGTTTGTCCTACTGTTTTGTGTCGTCTGTTAAGGAAATAGATTCATTAGCGGTTACGCTTATCGATTTTCAATGAGAATTGACTAAATAAGTTAGCATTAACTAATAAGACAGTAGTAGTGAGTTATATAGAGGTAGACACGAGTAGCGGAGATGTATAAAGCAAATGATAATGGTGATCGATGCGATACGCACAGACAGAAACATAAACATAACATAAGAGTGCTAAGGATGGGTGCATGCGTGTCCACATCACATTATTAAATTCATCTTTTGAATCTTTTATCGCGTTTTTACGCTTATGAATAGTTATGTGTGAGGACATGATGGTTTTAAGTACTGTTATTATTATGAGCACAAGCTGCTAACAAAGCATATAAGCTCCTCGCTTAATTATACAAGCGTTTTATCTCATTTTACTAAAGGAAACCGAAGCAAAGCGCTCGGCAAAACAAATTCAATCCAACTGACCTGATTTTTTGTTTCCTACTACACAGTTTTTTAATTGGCTAAAAAGAAGGAGAATGAGTTAAGTGAAACAAAAGCTTGGCGCAACCATTTCTTTGACAAACAAAAACAAAATAAATGGAGAAGTGGCAAAAACACTTGACTAGAGAAACCAATAAAATAAAATAATAATGCACTTAAACAAATACTAGTAAAAGCACAAGTTCTATTGTAAGCATATAGAAAAGAACAAATAATTTACGTATAAAGAATGATGACATAGTTATGTATGTAGTGTTTTGCTAGAACAATAGCGGAGAGTATAGGAACCTATAATTAAAATCTTCACACTAATTCAGCCAGAACATCATGACATATTTTAAGTAGAATTTCCAATATGTTGCCGGCTCATTGAGCAAAAAGAATAAAGATAACCAATTCTCCCTTCTGTAAATGGACAAGTCAAATATTATGTAGTATGCTTTGTATACAAACATAACATACCACTGACTATATAGCTACCTACCTAAAAATTAAGAAGTGTACGTATATGCTCATTGAAAAAAATCTCACTTGTTTTGAATATTGTAAACATGAAGACAATAAAAAGTGTCTAAAAAGATCCGCAGAAGCAAGATGCTGAATGTTGCAACTTTGCATGTCTCTTTTTCATCGGTCCAAAACTGAGAGAGAGTTATTTTTTAAGTTGTTCTATGCAAATTGAAAAGGCAGAGTTGATTCAATGCAGAGATATTTATGGATACAAGGGAAATTCATGTTGTAACAACTGTGCCTAGCCTTAATTAGTCAATTAAAATTAATGGATTAGAATACGAACCACTAGTCTTGTTGTTTATGGTTTGCTTATCTGTTTTAGCACATGTTAACATTTTAAGTAATCAAATAACGTCTGTGACGAAAGGACTTAATATTATAACTACCTATCTATACTTTTTGTCTGTATACTAATCAACTGTATAAGCCGAGAAAAGAAATGTGTTTGCAATGTGTTACCTATTCAATTACAAGCAAACTTGCATCAGATGCATATCCAATGGAAAAGGTGACGAGAACTGGGCAATTGTTTGTTTTGCACTGTAAAAGTGATAATTGGAGGCATTGAGATTCAGATCGAGAGCTAACTATTTATAATATAACTTAAGCCTCACTCAGGGATGCATGGCCATGCAAATCTATAGAAAAACGGAATAGTCATACCATCATCATACCTAACGTGTCACGAATGCCATACCAAATAAGTCTCCATACACAATCTTCACAGATGACTCAAATTGCTTTCTTTTTTTCGTCGAGACAAGAGGTGATTTTAAGGATTGTGACCTGACTTGGTTTGGTTACGTTTTATATTTACAACTCGAGTAGGATTAAGTAAGTTTCATGCACCGTTACCTTGCTATTGCTACTCCTTTAAGCTCATTTCCATAGTCTACCATAATTTTAACACTTGCTTTGCCCAATAATAGTCAGCATGGTAAATACTTGTAAAAGATGACTGACTTGAACAAGTATTAAGTAGTTACAATGCTGTTCATTTCAGTGAAAGAGTGCCCTTCAAATCAACTAAAGATGAATAAAGTCATACTGAATCACGCAAAGTTTACTTCACAAGTACTCATTTGCTTCTAAGGTAAAACTGTGAAGTAAGAACTTGAAAGTCCACCACCGTGCACATGCATGGACATTGGACAAGTGTGAATGCACGTAACGTACAAACACACACTATGTAACGTAATTAGTGCAATAATGCAATCTGTCTGCCTACATAGACTCTGAAGGCAACTTCTTGACTACAAATCTTTTTAGACACAAGTGGATAATTTAGAAAACATTTTTCTACTTATTTACTCANAAGGCAACTTCTTGACTACAAATCTTTTTAGACACAAGTGGATAATTTAGAAAACATTTTTCTACTTATTTACTCAACAATATAACAAACATGGGTCCTTATTACTGCTAAATTATAACAAATGGCTGAATATGATAGTCCATACGACAAAAAAATTGTTTCCACCTGTTTAAAGTAGTAATGTAAAAAATAATGTGGTACATCCAATATTTCTGTTTCGGAATTTTAATATGGAATTTCAGGTATTGCATGAAAAGTTAATCCCGTGAAGATTCTATTTATGTAAAAGTAGTGACACACGGCACGGCCTCTGTTCAGAGCAGGAACCACTTGATGCAATCTAATAAATTATTCATACGCAATAATAGTAATGCACAACTAGGAGAACCCATTAAAATGACTGAAGAACTTCTCTGTCAGGGTTGCCTCAATGCTCAATCAAGTATAAAAAGTCTTAGGTATGAATAAGTTAGCTTTACACGCACAGGTAAAATGGGATTTATTTAATTGGACAAGAGTGCCAGAAGGGCCAGCGAGGCGAGGTTTACAATTAAATTCTAATTTGTTCTGCTATTATAAAATAATGATAACCCTGTGAAAATGGTACTTAGCCTTTGACGAATTTACCTTTAAAATGGCAGCAATTACAAGTGATGACGAACAGGTATTTACTATTTACTCGAGATGATTTTTAATTGAGACAGCCATAACCTATAAGCACATTATGGCCATTTAGGTACTTGAATTTTGTTTTTACAGTGGATTTTGACAAGGTAGACCAAAATTCAGATGAGGTTAAATAGATAATGAGCGTGTGTTAAGGTCTTTGGATTTTGCGTCACACGAAGAAAGAGCATTAGTGTAACAAGAAGCTAGAAAATTTGAATGTGTTGATGGCTGATACTAATCGTAAATGACCATGATGATTTAACTGTAAATTATTAGGAGAATTGTGGGGATTTATTATTTCCTTTCTATTCCTCGTATTGGTATTACCTCATAGAATTCGACTTTTGTCTGCATCTGACTACTCGATTGAATTCATAAAGATCATTAAGATGAAAACGTTCGCCTATTGACTGGCTGCTTGTGGATGACTGTGAGCTTCTCCTTTTATTTATAGTTTTATTATGAATGAAAACAAATTTGAGTGAAACATTAACTTTTATGAGGCTAAGTCGCACTTGTCCTATTTCCTTTCACCTTCGTTAGTGTTACGTTACATTACGTTCAACTACTTTACAGTGTGACGAAAAGGAGATGAGCAGAAATGAGTATATAGGAGCCCCAAAACAAACGTGCCAGCAAGCGCAAGTAAATTGAAAATAGAAGCATATAGCAGTAGATTTGATTATCCTTTGAGATAGATGGAACATCTTCTTGAAGAGAGTGTCGTAGAAGAAGGAACAAAAAACTCGTGCATGGATTTTATTATGTGTGTGCATGTTGACGATCTAATGTCCTTTTTACAGATGGCTATATACACCTTCTGGGAATGCTAAAACATCCGTTGGCACCATAAAAATGCACTCAATAGCACAGAGACACATATACCTACTTATTGTATAGCTAAATACAAAATAGCACAGCAAACGCATCCTAAAGTCAGCCGTTTTTTTGCGCAAAGTCCTGATGTCTCTCTCTCTCCTCAATATTTTCCAATGAAAAATAAACGCTAAGATACCCTAACAAAAACGTTGTCAGCAACAATTGCCATTTCTCACTGTAGGAATAGTAAAAGTATCAGTAGAGGATTTGACTTGTTCATCCTCGGATGGATGACAGACATTTGAGTTGATGTCTGCTGATACTATGTATGCTATGGCTCGTTCGTAAATTAATACTGCATAAGATTACTAGACAATGACTTTTAATATTTAATAAGACAACGTAACACTTTAGATTGTACAGTGATTCCATGCATAGGGTTGGTTCTTCGTTGGCTACATAAGATTAAAAGTCGACGACGACGTTGTTTGAGTCGTAATTAAGGGAATTAGGCTTGTAAGATGTTTAAATGAAAAGAATATTATATGCAATGTGCAATAAGAGTGAGAGCTGTTGGGAGATTGAGTTAGGAACCCATAGGTACGTGCATCATCAATTCATCAATATCATTATCCTTCAAAAGTCTCTTGACACGAAACGGAATGATCCACGAAAAAATGATAGAATGACATATATGCACATAGAGTTAGCATAAAGATAATGGATTGTAACATATCATTTCTTAAAACGCAATATTAATAAGCATGATAATTATACTTAGCTAAATAGTTATATATATGTGTGTGTTAGTTGTGGCAATTGTAATGGCTAGTCACTTTGCAAATAAGCAAAAGGTAGCTATGCAATGCACAATCGTGATAATCATCATTTTATAATACCTAAGCACTCTCATCAGTTAGTGAATCTTTCTCCATAGACACACACACATAACATAGAGACACTAATCTTATCTTTAACATAATATGCACATGTGCAACGGAATGAAAACGAAATGAGTGTGAGATGTATTAAGAGATGAAGAAGAAGAAGGAGAAGAAGAGAATTGAGAGGAACAGAAAGAACGCCAACGCAATTTGGATTTGAATGGGAGAGATTTGAAATGAGAGAGAAAAAGTAACTGGGAATGACCACAACAAACATGAAACTTTGCTGTGCTAAGTCATAGGAGGCTATAATTGGACGTTAACTTAAGATGCTCATTCATCAGTCTCTATTTATTTACATGGAGGATATGGAAAGAGAGGCACACTGACATACTCTTGTTCATTCTACATTTAGGTACTTATGTAATGTAAAGAGAGATAATGGTCATGTACCTGACTGAGGATGGATGATGGGATGAAAGAGAGTGAGTGAGTGAGAGGTATAGATAGGTAGAGGTACCCATAAGTTTCAGTTTTAACTTTTGCCTATAGTTAACTATCTCATATCTCACATTATTACACATGTTGATTGTTATTCTGATGTAGTTGTCTAATCGTAAGCTCAGATTGGATCTTTAGAAGAGTTGCAGTTGCATTTTAGCGATTCTTACATAAGTAATCTCTAGGATGGACATGTTGTCAATGCTTAGATCTCAAAGAGCATGTATGTATGTTGATCATGTACAGAAGAGATGCTACTTAATTTCATCCATAAGATTCCCACTGGTAAATACTTAGGACTCTCATCTCTCAAGTTGGGAAACTCCTTATTCTGCTTTTACATGTAACTTAACTGTACGCGTCCATACGTATGTCTAAGTACTTCGATAATCATAATAATACACACACGGACACAGGTAGAAGAGAACATGCCTAATTATAAAAAGCTAATTCATAATTCATTAAGTAGTAATTGTGTAACAAGAAACGACCTTCTGTTTTTGCTGGCTCCTGCCTGTGTCCAAAGGGGCTTTATAGGCCGAATCCTTCGCTCCAAACCGCATCAGTCAATCTCAGATTCTTCCACAGCTCACATCAAGTCTCCTCAGCTAGTGAAGGAAGCTAAAGTCAAGCTAAATTCTAGTGAACTGAAAAAATAATATTCGCCAGTCAAAATGAAAGCTTTCGTGGTAAAATCAAAACTGATTATTTAGTTTTTGTAATCCGAAATCGCCTGTTTTTCACATCTGTTATCCAGTGACTCTTTTGATTTTCGACACGTTTTCGTGTTTGTTTTCTGATTTTCAGGTAGTGGCGCTTGTCATGTGCAGCTCTTCCGCCGTTTTAGGAAGACCGCAGTACAATTACCAACAACCATCGGGACCCCGGCCATCATACGAACCATCAGGAGACGCTAGTTCAGGTTCAGGATCTGTCTCTTCTGGCCCAGGAGGCCCACTCCAAGTTGAATGCAAAAGACAAGAAGTTTCTCCAGGAAACTTTAAATTCGTCTGTGAAGGTGTTAACAAGGACTCGATCACTCTTCGCTCTGAACACATCCTCTGGCTCCAGAACGAAGGTGGTAAGCAACAAGTTCTTGATATCGAAGTTCCCAACTACAAAATCGATGAGCTCATCAAGGCTGGATTCAAGACTACCCCTGGCGGTGGAACCCAGGTCAATGTATTGCTTAAGAAGCCTGAACAAGTCTACGATGCCGAAGTTGATGTTCCTTCTGTCGAGGGTGGAGTACCAACAGTCAACTTGCAGTACGAGCCCGTCGACAAACAAGTTGTTCATTTCCCCAACGATAAGCCATACCGTCCTCTTAGTGGCCCTATCCTCCCTCCTTTTAGACAGTAGAAAATCAAAACATATTATATAGAGAAGAATATCAATTCTAATTATATATTACGATAAATATGATATTTTACCGTCGTTCATAGCTCTTCGGGTTATGGGTTTCATCTGGTCTTTTCCATATTTTACACCAATTAAAATGACACATTTTATATAACTACTTGAAAGAGATACTCAGAGAAAATTGTTTGAACTAGAAATGTATTTTATAATCAATAAATGGATATGGATATTGGCTTGTACAGAATCGGTTCACTTGAATCTTTATTAATTTGCATTGCATTGGAGCTAATTTTGACTAGTTACATGTATGATCTACGATAATTTCACAGTTTAGTTTGAATATTGGTAATTTGGTGTTTTTACACATACGCGGGAATTTAATTCTAGAATAATCGGATCTAACTTTTCTAATGCATATAATAATTTCATATCTTCTTGGGAAATGTAAGGAGGACGATTTAAACACCAAGTGTATTGTCTTAAAGTGTCCCGAAGACAACCATTGATTCCTCCAGCTATGTACAGCAGCTCAAATCGCCTCTGATTTTCCATGATTTGCACTAAAATATTGTAAGTCATTCCTAATGTGCCACTACAACCTATTTCCATAAGCCAAAGCCTCTTTAAAGATTGCAATCTCAAACATATCGTAGCTACTTCCGTGGATTCTAAAGCAATCATCTTGACATGCAATGATGTTAATGTTTCCGGAAGAAAAGCGCATTTGATTAGACCGCCGATTTGGGAACGAAGATAGTAATGATGAGCACTTTGTGCAAATTGAATTCTCGTTCCCTCAATGGAAAGAGTTGTTAGAGCTTTGCAGCTTTGAAACATCCTACAATCAATTGGTATCAAGATGTTATCTTCGTTTGAGTTCAAATGTACATTAGCTAATCTCAATTGATTTAGAGAGGTTCCATTTTGTGCCAGGATTTCTTGGAGGAATGACTGGCTAATATTCAAGCCTTCAGAACACAGGGTCAGTAATGAATTTTGAATATTTATTAATTTTTTCCACATTAAAAAATGAGGGATATTATCTTGAATTAGTGTTGACAATTCCAAAGATTTTAGTTTGTATAGATTCTCCACTGTCTCTTCAAAATAAGTGCTAAGTTTTTCCCGACAATATCTGTTCAGATTATCTTTTCGGATGTTTCTACTCAAATCACAGTTGATTGCATATTTCACCGACCACAAAGAAGCCGAGTGTTTCGCTAGGAATTCTAGTGAGGCAGCTATCATAGATTCTTCATGATAAGAATTATATGGCACTTCTAAAGTCACTAATCTTAACTTTGGGAAATACACTCGACGCAAAAAGTTTTTTAGGTTAGTAAATAGAGAGCTCCCTTTAAAGTTTTTCGCTGCAAATAACTCAACTTCATTGTCTCTGGATGATATTAATGGATTCGTTCCCCACAGATAAAACAGTTCTAGATTTGGTAGACGCAGTTTGTCTATCGATCCAAAATCTAATGTAGCTATAGCCGCCCAGTGGATTACCATGTGCTTCAAATTAACTGCTTCACTCATCAGGCTTTCGAAATAATTTGGTGAGATAGCTCCATGAAAATGAATCTGATGCAAAAGATGTGGATATTTAAACTGTGGAACGGAAGGACCCAGAAAATAGCGTCTGAAAACAATATTCATTCTGAATAATTAATTGCGCCACACCCCAAATAATTCTTTCCCATTCGAAAATATGCGAATGTTCTTCCCGTAAATCTGAAGAAATAATTATTAATAGAAATCCAAGGCAAGATAATATATTTTACTTGGTAAATAATTAAAAATTGTAATTTCACCTACATTACATTAACAAGGATGAGTCGGAATCCTTCTACGCTGTCAGATGCATCAAGAAAATCTCCTACGTGACATTTTCTTACTCCATAGTAGTCGATTTTGTCCACCCCTCCGTAATATGTTTCTGGGAGGTGAATACAAGACTTCATGAACGGAGTCGGAACACCGACAGCCATTGGACGTCCAACAAGTGCATCCATTATCATCCACCATCGTTTACATACTTTGAATATGTTCATGTCATTACTACTCGGTGTAATGTACGACAAAATCCTTGCTATTATCTACATTTTTCATTTTAGCTACAATTAATTGAGACTCATTGCTAGCAAACTAATAGTAATAATGTTGAAAATGTCTTTTCATGCAAGATATATCATCGTGGTATGCGGTATACATATAGTTTGTATTTTTACTTCATCAGGCAGATCCTCTAAGGTAATCATGGTGGTGGTGCACTTAAAGTTAAAGCTCTACAGCTGAGATAGATAAGCCTAATATTATGACTATTCCTCCATTTCGTCCGCAACATTTGATGTTAACAGAGAGGAGAATTGGAATTAAAGAAATAGACCATTGGCTTTTGTTCAATGGGCAAGCGATATCATCGTATGATGAGCACAGAGAGGAACCGAGTGTTCTACTGTCTACAAGCCAAGAATTTCTATACGCTTTACGGAGTTTTATTCGCTATCGTAATTCATGCACTTCTAATCTTATGAACTCTGTGAAACTGAATAATTTTATTTTCGACAGTCAAATTCCCTATTTTAAAGTAATCATGGAAACTTGAAATCAAATTGCACAACTCATTGTATATCCGGTCCCTGACGAACGGAGAAAGCCGAGTTTGCTATTTCACTCCACTGCACTCCACAGACAGACGTCTCAGTTTTGCTTCTAGATAGATTTATAGTGATGAAAAGTAGAGACAAAACCAACGAGCTTCATATAAAATTAAATATTGTATGTAATATGAATACACTGAATTCTGTAATATCTTTGCAATGAGCCAATTAATGCGTTCTTGTTGCTGACAAAGAAGAATACGATTTCGAATATATGAACGTCAGTACTTAAGTACTTATCCATATTATGGGGATGGATCAAGCAAGAACGAATTCAATGAGTACTAAATTCATTAAAAATTGCCGTTTCGTTTTTGTTTCACTCTGTACGTGTACGTTTCATGCTTTCATGTCATTTACTCATAACTACATTGTATATCGAGTATGAGGCTCAAATTTTTACTATTTTAATGGTTTTATGTATGTATATATAAGGTCATGAGAATTTCAGCATATTTGTATCTAAACAACCAAAGATGACGTCTTAACGAAAATTATGACATTATGACGACCACATACTTATTATACGGTTATATGAAAGTAGATATCTGTAGTCAATACCAAAATGATCACTTTGAGCATTTCATTAGCAAAATTCGATGTTTAGTGCGACGATTGTATATAGGTTGATTGAAAAATACTTGTTATTTAATTTCACATTTTCATACAGCTGCAAAAATTTAGCACACCTCTTTCGAATGGTCACTAACAACTAACTAAACACACAATTAATAATTGTTCAGTTTAGACAATTGGTTCTGGGTTGAACTTGATGGAGACTTCGCGCATGAACAAGTTGGTGACCAAGAAGGCCTTGGAGTCGGGAATTCTGCGGTCGAAGGGGAAGCCCATGGGCTTGGAATCGGGGTACTTGCTGGTGGTAGTTCCGCAGTAAGAGAGAGATCCTCCGTATTCGTAGTCGTGAGGAAGGTCGGTGACCTTATCTTCTTCAAAGTCGGTGAGCATAACGACCAAGGTGTAAGGCATGCCATTGACACGGCCCTTGGGGAGGAGCATTCTGTCGGGCTGTCCACAGTGACGGTAGTCCTTGTCAACAGTCATTGGGGTCGTTCCTTCAAGAGCTTCCTTTACTTGTTTCCTGAGGACGCGGGTAGAAGTGCGGTCTGGAATGCTTACTGAAGATTCAGAAGATTTTCTCAAGATGGTATTGTCGCCAGAGTGGATCTTGGCGGAGAATTTGTCCAATTCGATCATCTTCCAGCGCTTTTCGTCCAAAGCCAATTCACGCTCATACCTTTTAACAACGAAAATACAAAGTTAAAAAATTTTTCTTCGTAAAACTCTCAAGTAGTAATGCATAATGATGAGTATTTGACGAATTAGTGAAGTATAATGAATGAGAATGAATAGATTAGCCTACCAGTCCTTCTTGGGGGCAATGAAGACACGGACGGTGACGGTCTTATCAGCAGCAGACTTAACGTTGACCTTGTAAGCGAAGGGTTTGTGGTTAAGGCGTTGAACGCGAGCCTTGATTTCAACATCGGGAAGACCTTCTACATCATCCATAGCGTTAAGAAGATCAATATCGAATTCCTCGAAGTAGGTAACCAAATCATCAACTTCAACGGAGGTAATGTCAACTCCTTCAACATCCAACTCTTCATGAGTGTATGGGGTCAAGAAGTTCTTGTGTTCCTTGATAATGTTGTCGATGTACTTGTGCAGACGGAAGAAAGCAGGGTCACTATTCAAAAAACATTTTCCAGTTAGTGATTTAATTGACATTTGATTAAAACTATGTGATTTTTTAAAGTATTAAGTTGCTATTTACCGGGTTGCGGTTTCGAAATGTTCCATCACACCTGGGGGCATCTATAAAATAAAAATTGAAAAATATTTAATGGAACCAACAATACAGCTAAATATATCGTGTGAAAAGTGAAATATCTAGAGCAGTAATGTACTAGAATACATTTACATTAATTTGTAAGTACTTACGCCAAATTTGCCTTGGGGATCAACAACACGGCCGAGCATGATGTGAGCCAAGTTGTGGAGAGATCCGTAGTAGTTGGCGTTCTTGCTGTCAAGGGAGGCTTCAATGATTTCTCCGAGGATGTTGATACCTTGGGTATTGTTGATGCTGACCTTTTCTCCGGCTTCCTGTAGCAAATGAATGCATGAAATTGGTAAATTATTATTATAGAAAATATTATCTCACTAGTAAGTATCAGCAAAATGCTTAAATTTATGTCACTATATTGACTGTAAATGAAGTGAAAGGAATGAGAAGTACTTACGGTTTTAACGTATCCAGAGGCAATAGCTTCACGAATGCGTTCTTCGAAAGCTTGCATATCAGCGACACGGAGATCCTTCAAGTCTTGGAAGTAGAAATTGTCGGGTCTGGCGGGGAATTCTCCTCCCTTGCGGTAGGTGGTTTGTGGGGCGAATCCTTCGACAATAGGCTTGTTCCATTGGAGGGGTTCAACTTCAGTCAAATCGTTGGAAAGACGCTCAGCGTTGAAGCGGGCAGTGAGTTGCTGAAAAAAGTAACGTTAAATTATTATAATGATGCTATTAAGAGGCTGTACTGATAATTAACATGGACTATTAAATACAACAAGGTGATGAATTTTACTTACATGATGCATGTACCAGAAAAGTTCTCCCTTCCTGTCCTTGGGGATTCCATAGACAGATTCCTTCCACCAGAAAGGCCAGTCCATGTGGAAGCTGTAAATATCAATACATTTAACAGTTAGATAAGTTGCAAGATATCCTCATTAATGCATACGTCTGTTATGTATTTGGTAATGTTACTTACTGAGAGTGGTGGGAGTTCATGCCAACATCTTCTCCGAAATAGGCAACTCTTTGTTCGGGGTTGCGGCTGGTTCCGGTGAAGTTCATACGGATGATAGCAGGTTCCTGTCTCATTTTAGCAGCATAAGCTGGATAAAGGAAATGAAACAAATGTTGATCATGAACATTGAGAATATTTCAGAGCAGCAATGTAGTGCTAATATAGAAGTGAAATTACCTTCATTGATGACCTTAGCTGTGACGAAAAGATGAGGATAAGTTTCGTATGCAGGGGGCAGACGAGCACCACGGGTTTCGGGTCTGGCAAATAAAGAAAAAAGGTACATTACGGAAATGTGCAAAATATCAGCATGTATCTTACTTGAATTATGAAAAATTTTCTGTGGACGAATTTAAGAAGATGTATCTGCAAGATATTGGATAAAGATCAATTTACCTGTGCAAAACTGCGACACTCAAGGCATAGACGAATTGTCCTTCATTTACTCTATCACGGAGCCAGCAGGCGGTGTGGTGAAAGGTTTCCCAGTCCTTGGCGAAGAAAAGAGTTTCGAAGATTTCGATCATTTCACGACGGTGTTCCACATCGAAAAGATTGAAGATCTCTCCACGGGCCAACATTCTTCCATTTTTGTACTCTTTCAGGAGTTCTTGGACCACACGGGAATTCTGTAATTATAAATGGAAACGTATTACATATTAGTTTTCAAAGGGGAAATTTAGAAAATTTTACGAATAACTGTGAATTAAATTAAAATAATTTCAAAAATTGTACAACTAAACTTTGTTCTAAAAATTAAGGATAATTCCAAAAATATATTAATTTAATTATGTTTGGGTATGTCGGATTGGTATCCAAATGCATAAAGAAATAATAAGTTGATATATTATTTTTACCTTGTAGTTAGCCAGGTGAGCAAGAGGGTCATATTCTTGTCCAACCTTAGCTTGGTCTTTGTAGAAATTGAGTTCGTGAACCTTGTTCAACAATTTGAGAATCTCATTTTGCTTAACGAGGAAATCGTTGTCTGCTGGGACAGTGTTGGGGGTTGCTGCGGCTATGCCACAGACAACTCCCAAGGCGAGGAGAATAAATGAGGATCGAGCCATCTTTACTGACATTCACCAGTTGTGTGACAAATTCTCCAGAGAATCTTCACTCTTTTATAGCAACAGTCTGAGCACTTGTCTTGTAGAACCAAAGGTTATCTTCCATACTTTTCCAATTGCAAAGCCTATACAAGATGTGTAAATAACTCAAAAGAAAAACACTCCACTACGTACATGTGCAAATTATTTCATCGATATGAATTCCTGATATCCATATGGGAATGTCCTATATGTATCATATTGCTATAATATATGCTCTTGGTGATATTCATATTTGGTGATATTTATTCAATCGAAATATAACCTTCCTTTTTTGAATTAGGTATGTAATTTTTTTTCAATGCAACTATTCATTCGCCGCATCGTTATATATTACCGATTTATCGTTTAACATTTTGAGCTGGACAATATTGTCAGTTTAATTTAAAAAGTGAAATACTGTAACTTTACCACATATCTCCCATACCTTAGCTGTTACACTATTAAAAGTATGTTTATTTTATGTGAATCTGTATATCTGTACATACATAGAGGCAATTAAAGTATTAGATTGTATGTAGATAGTGCCAGTAATCGCCTCTTTGCAGTTTCTAAGTGAATTAAGTCATTCATGTCATATCTTGTGTCAAATTACAATTTGCTACTGGATTCAAACCGGTTTCTCAAACAAAGTAATGCCTTTTTTTAAAGATGAAAGGTTAAATATGCATTAGTCGTTAATACATTGTTTAATTTTAATTTGTGTGGACTATTTTTTTAAGATATTCCAAATATCAGGTTAGCATTCAATTTTGTATGTCTACTGTATTTGTAAATGTATCTGTATTTATGATTTCGTTTTTTCTCAGGAACTGCGCAGTTATTCGTAAATTGTAAAAACCTTCGAAATACCTATCTATATATCTATACCGACCTAAGAAGGAAAAGTACTTACTTTCCGTGGGGCATTGGGTTTCAAATCTGTCTTAAGAAACTGTTAACGACTATATAGTTTATTAGCAGTTAAATATTTAAAAGGGATGATTCGTCGTGCAGTGGTCTCTACTCTTCCCAGATTAACGTATAACGTAAATAGGTACATACAGATACGTGCGATATTACTTGCTGTTTTAATAATAGACATGACATGCTGTTGTAATTGTAATAGAGAATAAAGTAGGTAGTTTAGGAAGACAAACAAGTTAAATTGCCTCGCAATTAAGGATATGTACCCGATTTGATCACGTCGTATTAATAAATGCCAGGATTTTTATGGGGAAGGGTCAAGGAAAGTTGGATGTGATTGTTGTATCTACTTCTACTACACTTTGGCACGGCAGGCAAATACAACTCTTGACCTATTTACTTTAAGTCTGGAAAGTTCTGCTGGCATCATCCGATTTAATTTATCTCATTTACTTCTCTTTCCTATCGCAGCTCGTTAAGTTTAGTTTGGACTTGAAAGTCACAAATTGAGATGCGGTTCTAAAAAACGAGTTGACAACAAGATTGAATTTATTCACTTACATCTGAAAAAATTGTACTGATAGTTATACAAACCTATGACAGTTATGCAATACACCTAGAAAGATAAGAAAAAGCAGATTCAAAGTATACCGTGGCACTTGGAGACATAATGAGACTCTCTTAAAATTAACAAATTGCACTAAAGTAGATATGCATGTGTCGAAGGAATATATTTTGTCAGGCAATTATTATTATTCGATTACCTTATTTGCCCTGCTTGCTTCCTAATTCCTAGAAGTAAAGCCATTCTGTTACTGTTCTTCTACGTTACGTTGATACTAAGCTAATAATATTTGTTACAGTCACAGTCAGTCTAAAAGAGATAGCCCTAACTGTAACTGTAATAACGCTATCTTCCTGGCCTAAGCTCGAGATAATATATTGTCACTCTGACTACGCGAACTTATCCAGTTAGATAGAGCAACTGGTCTTCAAGGCGATCTAATAAATTAACTTTTCGAAGGACCAACCTTAGCTACTTGCCGAACTAAGGATTTTCTACCACTACTTCCACTTCAAACTACTCACTCACTTACTACCACTCACAACTCCGAAC